>SNQJ01S0031803.1:165426-180666 GCA_010110895.2 Picea sitchensis
AGGGGTGCCCTTAACCAATAGTCATGTACTTTAAGACATGTGCTTTTATTATTAATAATTATTATTTATTAATTATCGTTTTAATTATTATGTTATTAATATCTATTTTATATGTATATTTATGTTCATAACAAAGAAATACACAAATTAACACACAATTGACACTTATCTTTGATTAAAATAACACCAACTTCGTGTGTACCTTCCATATTCCTCCCATCCTTAGACTGCACTACGCATATCTGTCAGCAGTGGGTCACCCCTAAGCTAGGGATAAAATCCACCTGGATAAAGGATTCCTAACTAGGATAAGGTATCTCAGATAGCAGGAAACTTGGTCATAGGTGCCAACTCGAACTAATATCCTACAGTCCCTCATTCCCCACATGCCTGTCCCACCCCAGGAAGTGTTCCCCTTCTCTAATTAATAGTCCCTTGGCTTCCCCACTTCCTTTTCGAGGCTTCACCAACATGATCTAGTGACTAAAATACATAAAATATTCCATTCTACGATAATTAAGGGAAGAGAAAGAATATAGAAATGTGGACCTTACGTCCCTACGACTAATGTTGATGCCTTCTGATTGTTTTATGTTCCAAGATTGTAGGTCTTCTCCTAAATCTAGCCTAAAACAATGTTGTAGAACAAAGTATGAAAACATATGATTAATTATCAATTTATCTAAAGAGTCAGTTATTCATGAAAATATTCATAAACACAAACACATAGACATAAATATCTAGGACAAGAGCTATTTTCTTTTATTAACAAATTAGAAGTTACAACCAGAATTTTGTTAGCACCACTCCACGAACCTCGCCTAGGTTCCTCTACTTTGTCTCCAAGTGCACTATTCCCAATACTATCCTCACCATCGACAAGACAATATAAGGGAAAGGGATGGATGGTATAACGAGGATGGATGGAAGGTAATCTGAGGATGAAACTCAGAGCTGAATGTAGAAGGCTTGGAATACAAGGGAGAAAATTTTGGATGAGTTTTCTTGCCTCTAGTTTTATGATTCCAAATGACCCCCTAGGGACCTATTTATATGATCAAATTATGGTTAATTCATTTCCAGAAGGGATATAAGAGGTAATATGGTTGCAAAACCTAATATAGCACATAAAATCTATGGGAAAGAGCGGATTTTATATTTTTTTTGTCAATTTTTAGAGTACATGCGTGCTTTCAGTTATGAAGCAAGCATATATACGAGGGATTTTAGGCATGCAACTAGCATATGTATGCGCTTTGCCTATGCAACAATGTGCATATACCATACAATTTATTTTTTTGAGAAGAACTCCATCAAAAAGGGTTGGAAGATGTATGAATGAGTAGGCCAACATTCAAGATGCATAGTAGTGGCATTTTGAGTTATAACTTATGCCCCCTAATGTGTGAGGTCAGAAGAAAAACTCATGGTAGAAATACATTAAAACATATTTAATAAAGTGGAAAAGCACTGGAGTCGAGTAAACCGAAGCGAGTATCTGTGAGTGCATCATCTGTAATAAAGTAATAATAATCACCAAGGCATGCATTCCCATGCTCGGGATAAACTAAGCATGGTTTCAAATCAAGTACTTTGTAGATCCATGTCATATATATAGTAATCATGGATACATTACCAATGTGTATGCCAATATAAAGTGTAGACACGAATAATACACAATGGATCTACATCTAAAAATCGTCAGAATATATACAATGCCATAGGAATATTTAGGAGGAATTAATGCCTATGGATGGAAATGATAACTTCATAACTCATGAAAAAGCTTCAAGATCTTCAAAACTCAAGTAGGATTATAATAGGAGTATAAGACTCACTACTCTGAGGTCTTCGACATGTTGTCATGGAAAGATTGGAGAACCTCGATCATTAGGCACATAACTTCATTTATTCTGAATGTGAACTTGACAAGACTCTCAAGATGGTCGACTCATGAAGGTCAAGATACTTATTGAAGAATGGCCAACTTAGTTTGAAAGAATTCCCATTGGACAATAGCACTATATATGAAAAGGCTCAGGCATCATGTTATTGACATAATTATGTGATACAGGAGCATCGCTCACTCATCAAGCGAGCCAGTGCGTGGAGCAGAAGAGACAGCTGGATAACGCTAGCACACATTTTGAATTGCTTTGGAAGTTGTTGCGCCGCTCTTTTATGAATCCATTCATAAAGAAGCGCACTTGTATTGTAAAAGGGGACCTTGAGCCTTTAAGCTCTCATCCTTAGTAGATAGGAAGGAATTTAATAGGTTTAATGCTGGTAGATAGGAATTGATTGTAGATTTGATAGCTTTAGAATTGTGAGGGAAAATGGAATATAGGCACCCTCCTTTGTACATTGTAGGATTCATTATTCTGGATCATCAAACAGGAGCAAGAGAAGAGCAGAGCAGAGAACTAGTGAAGAACACCCATGTGCAGATTGAATTAATAGAAGGAAGTCTTTGATTCATCTTCATGGTTTGTGTTGTTTTCTCTGTGTTGATATTATGCTCGTGGATATGTGCTTTCTGTTATGCATTTGCTTTTGAATATGCTATGCATGTGATTTCAGAGGTTTACTGAAGTCTGCGAGGGAAAAGAATGAGTTTCAATTGTTTCTCTGTCTGAGCCAGGAGATTCCTGCATAGAGTGCAATCGAATTCATCCGCATAGAATGCATTGATGAGGCCAGACAGTTGAACTCTTATTCTCCTCTGCCCAGGAGTTGAATTGGGTTATCCGAGCATGCAGGGGAAGTGCAGGCTAGAGTTGAAGTCTCAGCAGCTGTCTGAGAAAAAGAAGGTATAGACTATTGTTGCAGGAAGTGCTCGGAGTCTGGAAGAACTCAACACTTCAAGAATCATTGGGGTTGAGTGCTAGAAACGGGTGAAAATTCTCTGAAGGAGTCAGAGGAATTAAGCCCATGAGGGATAGTTCCCTTGTAGACACTGCTGGAACAGGCCCAGGTGAGGTTCGAATTGAGAGAAGCTATGGAGCAGAAGAAATATCTAAGGCGGAGAATTGACGGTCAGGGATCGTTGTGGAGAATAACGAAGTCCCGCTGACCATTAGATCACGGAGAAGTTGTGGGGAAGTTAACCCAGGAGCCATCGCATATCGGCATATCGGGGTTTGCGAGGGCAAGAGTTTCATACTCGTTGAAATCGTGAGTAGCGATTTTCCAATTTGATCGGAACCGTTGATCGTGGGGATGCGTGTCAAAGAATCCCATCATATCGGGGTTCGGAGAATCGGGGTTCTCGACAAGCGAGAACTCTTGTAGGACGGATTCGCGATCCGCGAAATCTCGAAGGTGACGTGGCAGCGTGGGACCCCGAGGGATAGTGGAGCATAGGTGTTGCTGTATCGGGGAATCGGTACATCGGTACTCGGGATTTGGAATTTCAGAGCGTCGATATCGTGAGTAGTGATATCCCGAAAGGGAAATCCCCGACAGGCATGAGAAGCGTTGACCCCTTGACCATCGGAGTTCGGGGTTTTGAGTTGCATGAAATACTGCTCACGAGTTTCACGATATCGCGAAGCCCGATTTCCTGAGAAACTCGTCGGGAGATCAACAGAGTGTCCTGTGGGTGATAAAGAGTCCCAATACGGGAATCGAAGAGTGATATAACTCTTCGGTCAGAGGTTGAAGAAGGTCCTGGTGAGAGCGGGTTGGACCGTGAGGGTTGCGGACCTGCACCATTATGTGGAACAAGAGGCACCACAAAATCTCGATGTGTTTGGAAGAGTAACCAAACAGAGGAGGACAAAAATATATGTAATGAGAACAACTACCTAAGGCCATACTAGATCCCAATTATTGAAGAACAAACATAAGGATGTGCTCTATCCAAGGGTGACTAGACTGCTACCAACAAAAGAGAATGTTTCCTCGTCCCCTATTTTTGGAATATTTGATTTTTTTTTCTTTTTAACGTATTCAATGAGCTTGAAAAAGAATAAAAGAATGATACGTTACAAAGGAGGAATGAGTGTCATGGGAAAAAAAATTGGTTCCAAGAAGATGAAACATATTTATTCTCAGTGCAAGGAGACATGTGTAGGATAAGGACACTCAGGAAAATTCCTCTATGGGTCAAGGTGTCAGATTGCAAGGGAAAAAATGGTCCAAGGTGTGCACCTAAGGAATGCTCTAAAGGTTTAGTAATAGTAGCATTAAGCCAACATTAGGCCAAATATGTAAGGATGAGACATGCGATGTGATTACAACATGACAAAATGAGACTCCTTCCATGCAAAGTTTTGTGAGCCCAAAGAAGGTAAGTTTGGTGTTTTTTCATTTTTAGAGAGTATGAAAAACACTAAAAGAAGACTCCAAAGTGATATTTTTCGTAAGGTTAGTCTCCAGGGCCCGAAAAAGAATAAAATCATACCAAGGAGAAATCTCCTGGTCACTAGGGCCATAGTATTCCTTTTTCTTACTTAGTCCAGTCATTCTGGAAAGTGGTTAAACTTATACCAAAAGGATGTCTCTTCAAAACCATTTTAACGAGTGTGATAGAGACAATATCACTTGGCTATATTTTCAATTTTAAGGAGTCTGAAAAGAGATTAACTATGGACTCACCTCCTTTTCACAAGTTAGTCCCCTAATCCTAAAAAAAAATAAAACATAACTTACGAGAACACTCCCAGCGAGACATATCTCTCGAGGCATACTTTTTTCCTAGGTAATATATTGGCCGAAAAAAGGGGTAAACTTGTTCGAAATAGATATTCCTTCTGAATCAATTAACGAATGTGAAAGGAACAAGGTCACTCGACGACATTTTATTGTTTAGGGAGTATGAAAAGGGCTTAAAGAAGACTCTATGGAGTTTCCTTTTTTTTAAATAATCTCCAATGCCCAAAAAAGAGATAAACCAAAACCAGGGAGAGTGGCCCTTTTTCATAAATTTAGTCCTTCAGACCCCAAAAAGGGTTAAATTTACACTTGAGAATACTCTCCGAGTGAACCGTAGCTCCTAGGGATTACCTTTTTCATAAAATTATCCATTCGTACTAAAAAAGGGGTAAACTATGCCCAGACATATGTGCCTTCAAATTTCACTTTGAGGAGCATGAAGGGAAACAAGATCGCTCGACAATATTTTCAATTTTAGAGAGTCTAGAAATGGATTAAAGATTCTAGGGGGGCTCTTTCTCTTAAGTAATCTGAATGGGATGAAAAGGATAAATAATTCTCATTAGATTTCACTTTCAAATTTTAAGTGAGGTTGAAAGACAACAAACCATGATCTTAGGGAGTCCCTCGGGTGTAGGCCAGAAAAAGTTGAAGAAGAAGAGTGAGGATTCAACACAAAATCATGGCGGGACTAAAAGGACTCCCAATCTTATAGGAAACTCACAACATGGACGCAAAAATGAAAAACAAGGATCTACCTAGGGAATCCATGGAGGGAAAGGATTCTACCACCTAATGAAGACACTTCTAAAGAATCATAGAAGGTTTTGTGTCGCACTTCAGTGGGGTTGATCCTATGGCAAAGTAGAAAATGTCAATAAAAAGAAAAATTCAAGGCAGTGAGAACCTATCGTAAATGCAAATAGTGAAATCACAACTTCATCATGATATAGTATAAGTAATACCCATTCATCAAACAATAGCAAATCTAAAGGAACAAGAAGTTTAAAGGACCAAAAGATTACCAAGAAGAATCATAACATCCATCTAGCGACAAAAAGAGAAGAAATCAGGGTCAAACCAAGTCAAAATTCTATAAATAGAAGTAAAAGGGGCATTTTTACCATTGCACTTTGAAAATTGCCAAAAATAACAAAACCCCTCTTCCTTCAAATCGACATTTGGAGAGCATCGATGGACGAAATCAACTCATTCTTGGGCAAAGTAAGTAATTTTTCCATTTTCTTGCCATCTCATCCATTCATTTAAAATTTTAGATGGATTTGGGGGCCATGCACTCCAAAATTTATCTTGAATGTGTCTGTACGTGCAATTTTTATAGTCAAAGCACGTATGTACACTGGTTGAGATACTCTCAACAAGCATACATATGTGGCTAATACCAAAAAAGGGCGTGTACATGCTCAAAAAGTTTGAAAAAGAGAAGCACTAACTCCCAAAATGTTGACATGAATTAGGATGTATGTTCACTAGAGGGAAAGAGAATAAGAAGAGGTTGATCAAATGGTCGAGGAAAACCCAACGACGATGGAAACATTGCAGGCTATGGAAATTGTTCCAATGTCCCCTTATGAGAGCGCAATCGCGACTGCTAAACCATCTGGTAAAGTACTGGAATCCAGATGCAGATATTTTCATGATAAAGGGTCAATCACTAACACCCACAAGTAAATACCTTTACTTCTTGATTGATCTCTCTAGGAGGGGTGAACTGGTAAACTTGGAAGCATTCCCTCCTAGATCATATCACATAGCCCACTACATAGATATGTATTGTGAGGCCAACACAAAGAAGGTGGGGTGTCAAGTGTCGATACAAAATATAGAAAATAAGATTTTGAGGGTGGTACTATACATGATTGGGCGGAGGACAGGGTCCGTTGCTCTAGACCAGGCTTCACGATCCCAAATGCATTGCATAGTGCAATGTTTGCAGCCAGTTATATTCAATTGGAGCACCACTATGCTCAATTTCATGAAAATTCAGCTGACATAGTGCAAGTTGAGATAGAGGAGGAACTTTGGATTTGAAACAGTGTTGTGTGCATTCTTCTTTGAAAGAGTGCCAGGGATGAGTCCAATGGAGGGTGTGTAGGGGAACATACCTTCCTTTCCAACACTATACCAATGGGCTACTTTGATGCCTTTCCAGAGACGAGGAGTAGTATGCGAGGTCTATAATGACAAGTTCTTTGACTAATGGAAACACCAAATTCCATCCATCAAGGACTACCCATATGCGGGTATCAGTTTCTTGAGGGACCCAGACGTGCCTATGCCCCATGGTGTGGTGACATAGGTACTCACTCATACTTTTTAGAATTTTTAATTGTTTAATTTTTTAATTTTATAAAAGAAAACAAAATATGTTTTTGGTAACATCACAATACTAAATTCAAACCTATTACGTACATATGTGAGGCTAGTGTGTTCAGTGGACCTTCCTCATACCCGGCATCGTACATGAGAGAAGATCCAACCAGGAGGAGTCATAGCAGAGGCAGGTCCATTATCAACAGATTCTAAGAGATTCCTGAGGCAGGTAGAGAGGAACATGACATCCCTCACCCATGGTCTGTTGGATAAATTTCTATTTTCAACACACTAGTTCAATGGGAGTTAACTGACTAGTTCTATTTTAGACTTTCTAATTTTAGACCATCACTATTATGCATGCATTTCTAAGATAGGATGTCATTTCCTATATGAGTGAATATCACTCACTCATTGAATATATCATAATATACATTGATTCCCATTCTTCATATCATATCTCTCTTCCTTTTCTTGATAAGATGTGTTTGTGTATGCTTTAGCTAGGTCTCCTGTGCAGGTTTCGATGAAACACTAACATGGTATCAAAGCTGAGCTTCTTGGAGCAACCTAGACTATCCAAAAAATAGAGAAAGAGGATTTAATTATTTAGTAAACCTAGTTTCCGCCATCATCGCATCCTATCCTCATCGAAAGGTGCGACAATTTGAATCGACATAGTCTATTCATTTCTAGGGTGCGACGGTCACACTTTTTAGGAATCGTCGTAGCCTATACACAACCAAGATGCGACATCGTTGCAATGTACACTTCACCAGGGTTTGACGATTCATTTTTTCACAACCATTTCACTTTATCCTTCTCTAGGGTGTGACAATTCAACATAGTTGCATTGTATCCTTCTTTAGGGTGCAACAATTTAGTTTGCCCTCTAGAAAATTGGTTTTCTGCAGTTAAATAAAAATATATCAAAATACACGATCTGGGTCGGGCTGAGATTTTGACCAGAGACGTATAACATAGGGATTTGCATGCTCACCAAACATCGCCAAAACCCACATCATATTTTAGGAGATATATATGTTTTATCATATCTATAGCTGCCATAGAATTGTCTGTCATATCTCAGAATCCATGATCTGGGTTTTCAAGATCTTTTTAGAATCAATAGCAGGGATGGAGACGATGAAAATTCTTCAATCAATTATGGTGATAATTCTCACACCGTACAACTATTTTGAATGGAATTCTAAGGCTGCATTCCAACTCAAAAGAAAATGATTGTATAATTTGACGATGACGACAGAAACAAAACCTACATCAGCGCTTGAGACGACCAGATGGGTGAACCGTAAGGATGAGGCCACATGAAAACTTCTTGAGTTAATATCCACTATTTTATGGTTTCATGTTGCCTCATGCAATACTCCAAACAATACCTAGACCACCTTGGAAGGACTCTTTGGAAAGAAGGATGAGATGTGAGGTCATATGCTTGAGGTAGAGTTGAAAACCCTAGACCCTAAAAGTTTTGATAATATACAACATTTCTTTACTAAATTTCAATATTTGATATTTATCTTGGGTGAATGTGGCATTGACAAGTCTACATAAGAGAAACAACTTATTCTAACAATATTGGCCAAACTAGGACTAGAATACATTGTATATGTCTCCAATTTCCATTCTGGCAAATGTCTTTTGGGAGCAAATTGGAAAATGCCTACGATGGATCAGTTCATTGAGTCTCTCACACAAGAGCACACAAAACTCATACATATGGGCCTCGTTAAAGATCCCAAATCACATTCACTCACCATGCATTATGGAAAAGGGTCATCCAATCAGAAATCGAAGCAGAAACGAAAGGAGTTCTTACATCTAGAGTCAAAGAAGGAGGGATATTCCAAACCCTTCAAGGATTCTTCAGGTTCCAAATATTATTCAAATTCCAAATGGAAGAAGAAGAAGGGAAATCAGTGCACATATTGCAATAAGCTGAATCATGAATATTCCATAGGCATGAAGAACCAAATCAATCTTATGAAACATGTACTTGAGAACAATAAACTTGGAGACTTTATTCTTGAAGGAGCCAATTAGAAGAAGGAAGAAGACCATGTGCCTAAGAAAGGTAATCATAATTCTCTGGTTTCAATTAATTCCTCATCTGATTCATGGATTATATATTCCGGCGCATCACATCATGCAACAACTAAAGAGGAAGTTTTTACTTCTTTGAGTTCATGCTCTGGACCTCCTACTATCATGGGGGATGATACTCCAATAGAAGTTGTAGGAGAGGGAAGAGTGGAACTCTCTAATGGAAGTTTTGAGAATCTTTTACATGTTCCAAAGGTTTCTATAAATATTCTCTTAGTTTATCATATCACTCAAACAGGTAAAAGGGTTGAATTTACATCAGATTTAGTTATTTGTACTTGACATACATGACAATTCCATTGTTGCAGTTGGCGAGGTAGACGGATGTATAAGTTCACTAAGTTTATTGACTATGACTCATGTTTGCTACTTACACATGTTAATGAGAGTAGTAGAGTATGGCATGAGATATTTGGTCATTTAAACTTTAGGTACATGCAACGACTTTCCAAGCAAGGAATGGTCAAAGGCTTTCTAGATAGTGATCTATTGGCAAGTTTGTTATGATGAAATATGAGGTAGATACAAGGGAGAAGTGAAAGAGTTTCAAGGTTGCAAAGGAGAGCATAAATTTATGAAGAAACCTTAGTTTGGTTGACCCTCGTGGGTCATACTACTAGTGTCACGCAAGGCATCCCCGCGGGTTGCCTAGGGCTCATCACGTGAGGCCCTGCTAGACAACAGGTATTGGTCCTGTGAGGATAAGATAGATTTGAGGAGGACACCTAGGTTCAGGATGCAACAAGGTTGGAAGGTACAACATGTTTTTGATACAGTCTAAATGCTGTGCTATAGGTTTCATGATAAAAGGTGTGTTTTCTATGTGTTTTTTTTAGGCATGATTCATGTATGGTATGGCATATGTTTAAGGCATATCTTGGAGGTCTCTTGGGCATAGGGATGTTATGGTTGAGGTGATATATGCTTGAGACACATTCTTGGTATGCGGTCTATGGATGTTATGGTTCTTTGTTAGAGGCACACCTTTGTGATATTGGCTTGAGGCACATTCTTGTATATCATTGAGGATATGGTATAGATACATGGTACATGGTTAAATACTCATCATTGATGTTATCGTATCTACATTTGGAATATCTTATGGTACATGATTTGTTGGTACACAATTGATGCATAGTATGGTAAGGGTTATAGGTTGATGGTATAGTGACAATTACAGGTTGACGGTACAATGACAATGAGAGGTTGGATATAGTGACAGGTTCACAGGTTACAGGTTGATGTGATAGTGACAGTGACAGTGGGAGTAATTGTGGTAGTTACAGTTGGTATACACTTATATTTTAGGGGGGCAGGAAGGGATAAGGAAAAGGGGTGGTAGCCTCCTTTTGGTTGGTTTCAAATAACACAAAGATTTGGATCTTCCTTCAGGTTGGAGCTTGAGAATCAGGGGGTTGTAGCATCCTTCTGGTTAGAGCCAGAGAATTCAGGGAGTTGTAGCTTCCGTCAGGTTGGACCCTGTAAATAGGGGGTTCTAGCCTCCTTCTAGTTGTATATGGATAATTGGGAAGTTATTTCTTCCAATGAATGTATTATTTTGATATATAAGAAAATAATTTTGTGTTTTCCTCCCATTTGGGTTTCCATGTAAATTCTTGTGTATTATGTTTGTGTGGATGGATATTATGCTCTGTTGATTTATAATTCTCATGATATATGAACGATATACTATTGTTGATGTTAAAGATTACATATTGTGATTAAAAGTGATAAAAACATTTCTCATACTCATTCAACCCCCCCTCTTAGTATTCCAATAGGTACCTCCCTAGGTACCCCATATTACCTCACTAGGTATAGTACATTCCATCCCCCTTCACATGTTTCATCCTAGAAACACATGAATAAACTATATGATATGACCAACTAAGCAATGTAGCCAACTAGTACCAAGTACAGCCATCCATCCATCCTAATGGATGTTAGGGACCTAATCATTCATGTAGGTAGAATAATATATTTCCATGTAATAAATGACAATATTAATAAGGCCTAGCAATTAGGAAGAATAAGTCAAATGTAAGAAGACCTAATAGAAGCTTTCACTTCTAGAAGGATCTTCCTCTAGATTGTTCTTTTGGATAGACATATTTAGTATAAATAGGAGTAGAGGGTATGAGAAGTTTTGTCTTGGATATTATTGTAATAGAGCTCTGCTCTACTGGAGGTTTCCCCCTCGAAGAGGCAAGTGAACATTTCTCTCGATAATCAAATTGCTCTTTCTAGTGATATTATGGTATTATTCTGGTATTATTGTGGTGTTGTTCTAGTTATATCATTGTTTATCTGCCATTTCTAGCTAATTACTTTTGTTCTGCGTACTATTTTATATCTTGAATATTACAAGTGGTATCAGAGAACCTTCCTCGCTAGAAAATTGTGGGTTAATTGTTTTTCAGGGTAAATATGTATTCCAACATCTTAAAGCTACACAGATATGTCATTCCACGCATAAATCCGTGGTCGCGGACTCATACATGCAGAAAATACAAGTGGTACTTATGCACACATTTGTTGGCCACCCTTGTAACCCTTGTTGGTACCCCTTCGAGTGGTAGCGCATCAAACAAAACCTGTATACAGATCAAAATTGATCTCCTAAAGCCCTCCATAGTTAAAACTATCGGTCTCCTGACTGCTATAGTTTCACCCAGAAAAAACACTGGGGAAGATACTCTCTAGTACCTGGGTAGTCGGGTAGTATGGATAAGGGCACAGTCTAGCCTCTTTAGTTGGTGTCCTGAGATATTGGGACGAGTACTACTGTTGGACTCTGCACATATATCAGAGAATTATAGCATAGGGAAAAACCTTGTATGTATAACCCTTGAATACGCTAACCCTTGGGACAGAAACAAAAACAAAAAAAAAATACATGTTTTCGTGCAACTGTGTCTCCTACATTCGGGTTGCGAAATTAATACACATTTCTTCCTGTTAAGAATTTGGGCATTTCATCACTGCAGTAGTCTTCAGACAATATCTATTTCCATACAACTGTGTCTCCTGCATTCGGGTTGCGAAATTACTACACATTTCTTCCAGTTAATCATTTGGGCATTTCGTCACTACATTATTCGTCACTATTGGCACCATTATTTGACACCTATCCCATTGGATTCCTCTCTTCTCCCTTATCGGAGTCATACCTATCATTTTTCATAAAAAAAATAAATCTCGTGGACCCGATCCCCTTCCAACACCCTTATTTGGGATTTACCCCATTGGATTCCCCTCATCACATTTATCATTGTGATACACTTCACCCATAACCCATTTTCTATGTGGTCCCACCCGCCCCTTGTCGTTTTCCCTCTTCATCATGGCCCAGACTCGTAGCCAAGAATTGGAAGCTTGCCTCAATTCCTTGTATTCTAATTTCACAGAAACCCAACAAGAAGTGAGACAACATAGTGCCAATGTTGACACTATCAATAAAACCATGCATTCCTCCATCGATGCCAAAATGGAGGACATCAAATAGGACCTCGCTACCCATATTGAATCCTTCAATACCTAGTTTTTCTCCTTCACTACGATGATCTGCACCAAGTTGCATATCCCTGCAGATATTCCCTCATTTGACCCACCTTTGCAACCTGAAGGTGAAACTTCCTCTCATTCCCATAATTTTGAGCCCCATCACTTTCAGCGTGACCTATGCCTTCCGCGTGTGGATGTGACCAAATTTGATGGCTCAGATCCCACTGGCTCGGTAACTCAAATGGAATATTATTTCTCTTTGTATGGAATTACATATGAGTTGTCCAAACTCCGGTATGGTGTTATACATCTAGATCAAGAACGTTGGCAATGGTGGAAATGGAGAAAAAATGCCCGCCAAGGGTATGTGGTTTGCACACAATTTGTGGTAGAGCTTTATGAACTCTTTGACACTGACACCAACCATTTAGGTTTTTTGACAAAGCTGAAACAATCTGGCACAATGGAAGACTTTATATCCTCTTTTAAGCGATTGGATTTCCATACAAAGGGCATGTCTGATGCTTTTTTCTGAGAATGTTTTATCAGTGGCCTCAATGATGAGATTTGTGCCCATGTCCTCATGGCTCGGCCTTAAATTTTGGTGGATGCTACTAAAAGAGATAAGGAAGCACAATAGTTTGTCTCTTATCAAAACTTAAAAACCCTCATTTATTCCTCGCACTAAACCAGTCACTCCCACTCCTCCTTTGACTCCACTAAAATCCAAAAATTAACTAGGGAAAAAATGGATGAATGCCAACTCAAAGACCTTTGTTATAATTGTGATGACTAATATTTTCCTGGGCACAAGTGTAAGGAACAAAATCTTTTTAAGGCCATCTCATAGGATGTTTCAGAAGACGATGTTGAGTCTCCCTTGTGGCTGCCTCACCTGAACCCTACCTCCAACCCTCCCGAAGTCGAATCGGTCATTTCCCTGAAAGCTCTCATTAGCTTCTCTACTCCCCAAACCCTCAATATAATTGGTTACATTAAGCATACAAAGGTCATCATTCTTATTGATAGTGGAAGCACCCATAATTGTATTCATCGTCACATTTCCCAAGAAACTAATTGCTATATCGATGTCATCAATAATTTTCAAATCATGATTGCCAATGGCAGGTCCATGAAATGTGGCGGGCATTGTGAAAATGTGTTGCTCCAAATTGGTCAGTACCACATGAAATGTCATATGTTTGCTATCAACATGGGAGGTTGTGACATTGTGTTAGGTGCAGAGTGGCTAAGTACTTTGGGTTCCATTCTCATGGATTTTAAGGAATTAGCCATGCAATTCGGCCAAGAGGGCCAACAATATAAGTTCCAAGGAATCATTGTCAGTTCCCTAGAGATCATTATTTCATATCGCATGGAAAAGATGCTCTAAAAAGGTCATTATGGAATTATTTCACAACTCCATTCCATTAAAGCCACTGAGACACCCTTTGTGCCGCAGGACCTCCAATCCATCCTCTCTAAACATCAAGTTGTTTTTTCCACTCCCCCGGGACTCCATCCTTCCTGTGTTGTTCATGATCATTCCATTCCTCTTGTCCCTGACATCCTTCCTCCTAATATCCATCCCTATCATCATCCCTTTTCCCAAAAAAATGAAATTGAGAAAATTGTTCAAGAATTGCTCAATGTAGGTGTTATCCGTCCTAGTATGAGCCCCTACTCTTCTCATGTGATCATGGACCTTAATAAAGAAGTTTCTTGGTGCATGTGTCCTGACTTCCGCGCCCTCATCAAACTCACCATTAAAGAAAAAATTCCCATTCTTGTCATTGATGAGTTCTTGGATGAATTGAGTGGTGCCCATTTCTTTACTAAACTTGATCTTCATTCTAGATACCGTCAGATATGTATGAATGAGGAAGACATTCCTAAGAGTACATTTTGAACTCATGAGGGACACTATGAGTTTTTGGTCATGCCATTTGGCTTGTGTAATTCTCCATCCACTTTCCAAAGCCTCATAAATCATGTCTTCCGTTCTATTCTCCATCATTTTGTCTTAGTTTTCTTTGATAGTATCCTCATCTATATTAAAACCTGAACAACCCATATTTCTCATCATGTGGATCGATTTCTTTATCTACTCTCTCAGTACCTATAAGGTCTCTTCCAACAGAGCTTTATAAAACATAAATTTAATTAGAGAAATGCTATCCTAACATCTTTAAAATTTCCTTATTCAACATATAACCATTCATAACCATTCATTATTCAACATAATCAAAATTTATGAGCAACATCATAATAAGTTACATAACACAGCATAATAATGAAAATACATACCTCTAACTGATGCTATTGCTATTCTCCAACTCTGCCTGTTACTCTGGCCAAAACCGACTAACCTCCTAGCCAGCTAGGAACAGAGCTTGTCCGACTCCCTAGCTCCAGGATTCTTGGCCCCCGATCCCAAAACTTCCAACAACAGGTGCCCCCTATCTCAGTCCACCAACTTCCACCAAATTCCTCTAGCAAAAACCAGTACCATCCTCCAGCAAGCTACTCCAGCCCCTCAAACCAACAATACATTCCTCCCCTCTCAAAATGATGCTCTCTCCCAAAATCCAAAAGTCCGCTCCCGAATGTTGTTTTCCTCCT
>SNQJ01S0031804.1:0-21619 GCA_010110895.2 Picea sitchensis
TTGGAAAACAACGGTTCTGGGAACTAGGGATACAGTCGATATTACTTATGAACAAACGGTGAAATCATTTGACAGAGCATAGGATTGATAAATTCACTAAAATACCGACCCACATTCGAATGACAGTCTAACTGGAGAAAGCCGAAACTTCAAATTTTCGGGGGCAATTGTATTTATGAAATTTTGACAGGAGATAGCTTCTAGTCTTACCTGATGACCCGATCAGATTTCCTTGGCTCGAGATGCTGGCTGAACTCGGAGACAGCTTGCCAATCGCCAGAGAAAAGCAGAATCAAGATTTTGAAAACACGATTTTGCTGATAAAATCGCGTGATTCTAGTTATCTTTAGCAATCATCGGGCTTCATCCTAACACATTGAGTTTCAAAATGAAAGAACGACCTGCTAATGATGATCGATGTATCTGCCACTGAAAAGGAGGGAAGCTCCGTGCAATCGTATCCGGCAATGACCGCTCTGCGTGGATTTGAAATAATTAATGTAATGGATAAAACGCAGGTGTTTCAAATCTTTCGGATGGCCACCACGAACTCACATCATCTCCTGCAATGCGAGCTTTCGGCGGTTGTATTCCTCATTATTGCAACGATTTTTTACATCTGGCTCGTGCGAAAGCACGAGATTTCTTTCTGCCCGTTGAAACATTTTCGGTGGTTGCATGTCTTCTACTTCGACCCCTTTTTCTGTCGAAAATAAACACTTTCGGTGGTTAATGAGCACACGGTGGGCTCGCCTAAACCACCGAAACCTGATATTTTGCTTTCTTCATGACCGAACCAAAATCAACATGACTTTTGAGATTATTTTGGAAAAACAGACTCTCTAACCTATTGATAGAAATTTTAAAAACAAATTTAGGAACCAACCTATCATCTAAAAATCAAAACAAATCTACTGATTTATTTGAGGAGTTAACAAGTTCATTCCTTCATTTGAAAACTCAATGAGTTATAATGAATCCCGAAAATCGCTGAAGACAACCATAAGCTCGCGATTTTATCAGTAAAATCGTATCTCAAAAATCCTGATCCCGCTTCCTCTAGCAATCATCAAAGTGTCATCGATTCAGCAAGCATCCAGAGTCAAGCAAACCTGGTCGGGTTATCAGGTAAGTTTGGAAACTATTCTCTTTCAAGTTTCAGAAATACCAGTGCCCCCGAAAATCTAAAGTTTCGACATTTCTCAGCTAAATTGTCGTCCGAAAGTGGGTCAGTATTTTAGTGAATTGATTAATTATATGCTTCCGTCACCCGATTTCTCTTGTTTTTCATAAGTGATATCGACTGTATCCCTTGTTCCCAGAGTCATTGCCTCCCGAAAGTCTTGTTTTACACAGTCTATGGCACAGTCAGCATCAACCCATGTCGAAAGCAAGTCCTGCTTTGAGATTTGAGATGGATGGCGTTTGGTATTTGGAAGCTCATCCGAAGGTAGCAGAGTGTTTCAGACAGACCGGAGTTTTCGCATACTGTGAGAAATTGACAATATTTCACCAACAGGTGGCCGAAACTTTTGCCCTCCTATGATAGAAGGATTGCTAAGATAGGCAGAGAGGAGATTATCATCGACGAAGCAGCGATTGCTGAGTACACAGGGTTACCCAGAACAGGGGACTGTTGGTTTAAAACCTCCTCACCTTCAAATGTCGAATTCAGGTCATATTTGTTACCAGTGCATAAAGCTTTGACCTGGAAAAAGGATATTCCCATGACCTATCTGAAACCAAAGTGGCAGTCCATGTTGAAGGCAATTTTGGTGTATATCACTTGTGAGGGGCGCTACAACAGGGCAATGTATTACCATTTTAAACTTCTGAATCATTTCACACGCAGAGGACTGATAAACCTGTCTTACTTCTTTCACAAAACCCTGGCAAATATGGCAAGACAAGTGAAAGCCCATCCTGCTAAGGTTAGCAGCAGATTATCACATCAAGGGTTGATTACTCTACTTGTGAGAGAAGCTCTGCAGAGGAAACACATTGAGTGGGGTTTCTTTTTGTTCTGGAATGAGTTTCAAACAGAAAGACCAGCAGAGGCAGAAACTAAGAAGGCTAGAGGCAGAAAAGCTCCTACTCCCAAGAGCAGTCACAGGAAAAGAAAAGGAATCTCAATACCCAGAGATCCTATAAAAGCATCCCCTAGCAAAAAGGAAGGAATCAAAAGGAAATTACAATTTGGAGACAAACAATCTAAAAAACCTGCCACAGGAAAAAACCTTCTCCATCTACCTTACAGTGACTCTGAATCAGAACAGGGGGTGGCAGAGACACATGATAACTTGAAGATCAAACAGGAGGCAAAGTTTCATTCAAATCTAACTTCATCAAGTCCTCTAGAGACCCATAGGCAACCCGAAGCAGAAGCTTTCTCGAGCAGACCTAAAAAAGGTAAAGCAAAGAAAATCAACAAGCTCCTACAAGAGATTTATGAGAGGGAAGTTCTAAAGAGGGTAATCAAAAAAGTCAACACAGACCTCACTGAAAGAAATGTTGAACTGTTCAAAATGAATCAAACTCTTAAAGAAAAACATGACAAAATCAAAGATATAAACAGAGATTTGATCAGAGAAAATATGAAACTCTACAGGCGACTCAGGATTCTGAGACTCAAGTTAAAAGAATTTGAATCACCAGAGGAAGAACAAACTAGACTGGATACTTTGGCTAATTTAGCCACAACTATAATAGATGTACCAGAACTCCCTACACAATCAGCAAAAGTTCGTAGGTCTGCACGAACCAGGACTGCAGCATCTAAGAAAGTTTGAGTATTAAAAGAGGATTCAGGATAAACATTTTTGCAATTTTGAAACTTCTTCAAAGTTTAACTTTCGGTGGTTTAGGGGAGCCTCCAATGTGCTCATTAACCACTGAAAAGAGGTGCTTTCGGTGGATAACTCACCCAGGAATTTCCCAGATAACCACCGAAAGCCTGTGTGTCCAGAATTGGACGAGTTTTTACACAGATCAGGGATTTTTGAGATGAAAAGATTCGGGATCTCTTCAAATGAATGTCTAATGAATTATCAAGTCCAGCCCAGCAGTTATTTTTGACACATTATGGAGAAATGAGTTATTTCAAAGGTTTATGGACATTTTTAATTAAGACAGAAAGCAGGACACCTGGCTACATCAGCAAATTTGACTTAGTCTCTATTTGAAAGTCATCATTTAGCCTTGAGAGGTTGTTCTACACTACACCAACAATCAACAGAAAGAAATCTGGGATTGGCCTCATTTTGAGGAAGCATCCCACTTCTTTTGCAACTGAATTTTAAGTGACTATGTTTAGTATATTTGATCCTTGTTTTCAGGATCTTAGAACTACTTTGTAATGCTATAAAGTTTAGGATAGAAGATGAACCAAGGGTTCGATTTTGGGTTCTACATGCTGCTACTGTAAGAGAGACATATTCTTATTATATGAAAAATTGCAGGCTTCTTTCAGTTGTGTTGTCAGACTTTTCTTTTCTGTTCTCTAATATCTTATGAGTGAATGTTTTTTATTGATGCTTATTCAATGTGCATGTGACTGTCATCTCACTAATTGATTGATTAAGTTGATAAATCATAAGTTATTTCCTTAGTTATTAAACCCATTGTGCTTGTTTTATATGAGTATAATCTGGTTCAATAGCTATCTTCTCTACCATTTAATCAAACATTGTCTGACTGCATTACTAGAAGGCCTTGTGAGATTTTATATTTCTAGATAGTCTTGAAAACACAGTCCAGTCCCTAGATATTCATCTTGATCCAAAAACCACATCAATTATTAAGAAAATATTTCTCAAAAAAAGTTAGTTACCAGGCATCTCCGACTTACAACCTAGGAGAGTTTCCTGGAGTGATAACAGTGGGAATAGTAGAGATGATCCAAAGTGTTAAGTTTTGAGCTATTATTAGGTTTCTTTTCAATTTACTAGATAACCATAGCATATGTAGGATCACTGAGAGAAACACAATTACAAGATACACAACATTTATCTTGGGAAACCCTCATGGGGGAGAAAACCCATCAAAACTTCCTTAATATAGATAGTCAATACAATGCCAAGACAATAAACCAAAACACTAGAGAGTATCCAACACTGAGCCTCTCTCTTCCTTCTTCTCCCAACTACAGCTCTCCAAACTTGCGCACTTGATGAGTGTATGAGTGAGTGAGATAATGAGGTGTTAGCCTCCTTTATTTATACTAGTTGGCAGGCGCTAGAAAGGTGTCTCTTCACTAGGTAGGGCAGACTTCTCTTCTTAGTAGTTAAAACCACTTTAATTAGGCCTGGGGGGCGACTTCTTAATTTGCATAATATAATTAGTGTTTTACCAATCCACAAAAGGGGATTTGGTCAAGTACAAAGCCCGACATGATCAATCCACAAAAAATGATTGATCTGGTGAATAATAACTCAATAATAAATAGAATACTCTTTGCAGTTACTATATTTCAACACAAATGAGGGGTTGAAGTCTAGGAAGGGGAGTAAATCCCACTTTCTATAGCCCAAAACAAAACAAAGGTGATTCTACATTGAAAGCAAAAGGCATTCCTTGCAAGCGAAGACCTAGTAGAGCGTCCCCTATGATTTTTATGACTTTTATTGGTAGGGGAGTTTGGTCAACCCTAAAAAAAAACTCTAATGAGACTAGTGGATATCCACAAACCAGTTGTAGTCATGATCCAAGAAACAATGGCGGATGGGGATTAAGATATCAGGAGAATTATCAAGTTTTTTGACAGATTGGGACTTTTTGACTCAGTTACTTTTTGTGGACGATGATCTTTTACTCTATAATGGTTGAAAGAGAGATGCTTCTAAATTAGAGGAGATATTAGAATTGTATTATACAACCATAGATATGATGGTAAATACAAAAAAAAAATCAATTACTTTCAATCTGGTATAGGAACAAATCAAGTCAATCCTGCATCTCAGACTTCCAAGTAGGTTTCAAATACTTGGGGTTTTATATCAAGCCAAATGATTATATGGTCAATGAATGGAAATGGTTCATATCCAAAGTTAAGAGGAGAATTAACTTGTGGTGTAATAGATGGTTATTTAGAGGACACATTGTTTTGGTTAAATCAATGCTAAAAACAATCCTAGTCTATTAGCACTCCTAGGTTTTTATTCCAAAGAGGATTCTGAAAGAAAAAAAATATATATATATAAAAATTAAAAAATTAAAAAAATCAAGAAAACTAGTTCAATATTTTTGTGATCTGGTAAAAAAGATAGTGGAGTATCTCTAGTGAAATGGCAACCCTAAGATATAGGAGGGTGGGGCCTCTAGAATATTCATCATTTTGGGAAGGCACTAGATGCCAAGGCCTTTGGAGAGACTCATAACAAACTATGGCCCAATTCATCACCCATAAATACATTTAACCTAATACTATAGCAAAATGGATTAGCAGAGCCCTATAAAGCATTCAAAATGTGTCAATAATATAGAAGGCCATGGATTCATCCTTCTCACTAGTGGGGAATTGGCTAATGTTGAAAGTAAGAAATGAAGAATAAGTTAGGGCGAGTATAAAGCTATGGGTGGGGGAGAAAAGTTCTCTATAAACGTCTTCACAATATGATCGCAACTCTTCAAAGAATGGCATCCTTAACCTAGCTCAAGACACCTCCAAAGTTGTCCAATATCTGGAACTACAGAAAATGCAAATCAATTAGATTTGGATGGTCACAAAGGGAAGCTCATGGAGGCATATACAACAAAATTGAATGTAAGTTATCCTGGAATTAAGGAGGTGGAAGATGAATAGGTTTTGCCCAAGAATTCTACTCCAAGGATCTAAACTCGAAAACTAGGATAGTACAAGACCATGTATGAAAGTGATAGGCCTAAAGACTTTTAATGGTGGTAGAAACCACTATGGAAAATTAGGTTTCCATTGAAAGTAATAATATTTATGTAGTTAGCCATAAGAATAAGGCCCTCACTTGGGAGGCTCGATAGAGTAGGAACAAACATGTTCCTAATAGGTGTGTCTTATGCCAAGAGTGGGAGGAAACCATATGTCACTAGTTGATTTTATGTGCATAATCTAGACAAGTTTGGGAGGATATGGACAAATTGACAGCAATAAGAGGAGAATGGCAAGATTCAAGTCGATTGCAAAGTGCTTCACTTACTAGGAGAAGAAGCCGAAGCATAAATAATTTAAAGCCCTCCTTTTTATTGTTGCCTGGGGCATTTGGATTCCATGGAATGCTAGAATATTCAAGGGTAATGTATTCTCGCCTTTCATTGTGCATCCCGATGTAGATCAATTATTGCTACCTACACATGTTCTCCAAAAAGCACGCCTCAAAGAAAATTTAATCATGAGCCAATTGAAAAGTTGAGTGCTTGGGGCTATTTTGATGGTTATACTCAAGCTGACCCTCCCATTTGTGAGTCCAAGGAAACCCTCTTTATATCTAATACTCATTTCTAACAACTACAAAGAACTTCTAGCTCTAAAAACTGTTGTTATCTTTATCTTAAAAAGAAAAGGGGAATCTTTGGTGAGTTGTTATAAATTGGATGTGTGGGAAGTTGAGGAGAGAAACTTATTCCTAAAGTTCACTTTTTGGGGAGAGATCCAAAGAAAGAAAAATGTCTTTAGCTACATTCTATTCTTTCATGTATATAAGGAACTCAATATAGAAGTTGATTCTATATCCATAGATGGACTTCATCTGGAAGTTGGGATTTGGGCAGTGCTAGAATCCAAGGATGGCTTGGTTAAGAAGTTTTCCAAATCACTTTTTTTAAGTTATTTTTCTTTTGGGGTATTATCAATGATTGATTATCTACAATTCTAATCAATGTAACGTTGTAACAACATAGCACTAAAGGGTTGGATATCATGCCTAGCCAACTATGGACAATTATATGAAAATTAGAGTTGTAGCCTAAATATGTTTGGCTATATTGTGATACAACTCGAAGATGTCTTTTGAAATCTGGGGGTTATATGAACAATCCATTTTCTTTATTTTTTAATAAGTGGTTAGTTATGATATCACGTATGGCCTCTTAAAGCACTTATGCACATGTGCATAACCATGATATAATTCTTTCTTGAAAATTAATGAAAATGAGTTAAATTAAACCAAACATACCTCCTCTTGGCCTTCACTTGTGCCCAAAGAACCTATGAAATTTACATCAATTGGGTTGTTTGGCATGCTATAATTTCCCCACCCACAAACCTAACAAAAACAAAACAAAACAAAAAAAATCTTATGAGAAATGTTTAAAAGACTACAAAATCCTCATGAAAAATAATAAATATAGACTATGATAATATTGTAAAAAATATTAAACATAGACCAAAAAATGTATGCAATACATTTTATGCAAACACCAAAAATCATAATATCTAAATAAGTAAAGATGGAGGAGAAGAATTGCATCTTAAATGAGGATGATTACATAGGTTTTGAACCCAAAAACACTCACCCTATGCCCTTCTTGCACAAAAATATTCAACAACACTCCACCTACCTTTATCTACATGTGTTCTAATTTTTTTTTAGAACACACATATAATTATGTAGCGAAAAAAAAGTTAAATCAACCATACATACCTTCTCCTTAGCCTTCACAACATCACTTTTCCCACCCACTAAATCCAACAAAAACAAAACCAATTTTTTTATGAGAAATCTTTAAAAAAACACCCAAAAAACTCTTGAGAAAAATTAAGCATAGACTATAAAATATATAGAAACCAAAAACTATATATAGAAATACATATTATACAAAGACCAAAAATCCTTAAACCCTAGATACGTAGAAGTAGGAAGGAAAACAATTGTATTAGAAATCTTGAAGATAAATAGCGCTCCTCCACTTACCACCACCTTAATTTCTCTGCATTGCTTTTAAATTTTAAAAATAACACATTATATAGCAGAAAAAGAGTTAAAATAAACCATACCTTCTCCATAGCCTTTGCATGCGCCCATTTCACCTGCAAAATCCGCATCGGCACGGTTGTTTGGGACTGCCTTGCACCTGTGTAAATCTGCATTAGCTGGGTTGTTTGGGACTACCTTGCTCCTGTGGATTATGCGTCAATGGGGCTGTTTGACACAACCTTGATTTCTCCACCTACTTACTGAACCCAACAAAAAATATATTTCTTATAAGAATTTTGAAGAGATAAAAAATAATATCAAGAAAAATAATGAACATAAATTATAATATATTATCAAAAAATATTAAACAGACCAAAAATCATAAACCCTTAACAGGTGAAGAGGGAGGATATCAATTGTATTAAAAATGAGGTAGATTACATGGATTTTGCACCAAAAGAAGACTCGTTCTCTACCCTCTAACACAAAGATAGATATTCAAGAGCTCCGTCACTTTCTTTTGCATGCAATGCTTTTAAATTTTAAAAAACATGCACTATATAATTATGTAGTAGAAAATGAGATAAATTAATCCATACATATCTTCTATTGGGCCTTCGCCTGCGCCCACTGCACCTACGGAATCAACCCTTCGCCTGCGTATTTGGGACTGCCTTGATTAACAAAAATAAGACCAATAAATCTTATCAAAAAAATCTCATAAATGCAAAGTAAAATAAAATAACAACCAAAGCAGCTAAAACATACAAAACAAAGACAACGGCAAAAAGAATACCAACAGAAAAAACCCCACACAAACTCAAACCCTGCTCTGCATAGCCAAAGCAGCAGAAACACAGAAAACGAAGGCAACATCAAAAAGAAAACAAACAGAAATAAATCCCACACACTAACTCAAACTCTGCCCTGCGCCCATGCCAGAAAAGGACACAATCACTTCGCATCATCTCGTCTCTTTCTCGCACTCCTTTGCCGCCGGCGCTCCGTCCAACCTCACGCCGATGGCAGTTAATCAAATGCTCGAACTCTGCTCAGCGCGGCTGCGCCCATGGCCAGAGCACAATCACATTGCATCATCTCGTCTCTTTCAAGCACTCCTCTGCCGCCGGCGCTCCGTCCAACCTCTCGCCGATGGCAATTAATCAATGCTTAAACTCAGCTCTGCGCCCATGGCCAGCCAAGGACACAATCACATCACATCATCTCGTCTCTTTCAAGCACTCCTCTGCCGCCGGCGCTCCATCCAACCTCACGCAATATTTTTTAAAATATTATAGAATTTTTTTCAATACAGGAGATATCGTACAATTTTGACAACAATGCCACCCATCATCCACTTGGGGCCAGTGCAAAGCATTTGTAAAAATACTAGCCAACGTATCTATTTTAGAGAGTGATGGATTTCGGTAGAATGAAATGATAGTTCTAACTATTAACGATTTTACTAGGTCTCCATAAAGCATTTCATTAAAATTTTAAATTATTAAAACAATCATAATTAAGAAAATTATTTTTTAGAAATTAATCAAAATAATTGAAAAATGTGTATTAAATATTAAATTACTAGATTGGAAAAAAGTTTCTATTAATGATAAATATATTTCAAAATGGAATTAAATTTCTTTTATAATTTTCCAAATCTAAGAGTATGTTAAAGTAGAATTTGTATGAAGGTTCCAAGGCCAACATTTATGACAAGTTTGTCTAGGGCTTAGTGTTTTTCCAAAAGCTTTTGCATATGCAATTAACTATACTAAGAAATGGATTAGAGCCAAATTAATCAAGTTGTTTACTAATAGCATCAAGGTTTGAGTGCAAGGATTTGTGGCATGGCAACTTTGTCTTGGGCGTGAGGTTTAAAATAATTTGAGTAAAATTAATTAAGATGTTCATTAATTGGAACAAAAACTAGTTTTGATTTTTTAAGCTTATGAGTACTTTAAGTATGAAGATAGGACAAAGACATCGTTTGTCCACATTAAAAAAAGAGGTTCTTACCACTTTGATTTGTGCCCATTGTAAAGGAGAAGAAACTAGAGTTAAACATTGGGAGGAGTATATAAAAATTAAAAACCTTCACACCATCTAAGCACCTAAGCAATTACTAAAATGAAAAGATACAATTGAAAATGTCACTTTAACACTTAAAACATGGAGTTGTAAATGAGAATCAAATATTAATTTTTGTATCTTGCCTTGTCCCTTTATCAATGCAAAGACAATAGTTGTTGTAAATTAGGGAATAAAATATGTGTATTAGTTTTTGTATCTTGCCTTGTCCCTTTATAATGCAAAGACAATAGTTGTTGTAAATTAAGGAATAAAATATGTGTATGATCATTCTTCCTGCATCTTCAAAGGATATGTGATGCTTTCTTCCATGGTTATTCACCCATGCATGTTCAATTGGAAAAATAAGTTAGGGTTTCTAAGAATTATGAGCATGTTGATTGTCAAGGTTTGGTTGCAATTGCAAAAGGGAAAGATCAAGATGCATATGACTAAATTTCTAAGCAATATAGAGAAGTCAAGGTTCCAATTGCTCAAAACCCAAAGTGGTATAGCTACTTATAGACAATTCAAATGGAAAAATATCAACACATAGAAGAAAATTTTACAATTGCATGAGGGAAAGATCAATCCTCATATGACTAAGTTGCGAAGTAATAGAGACAAGTCAAGGCTCTGACTATTAAAAACTCAAAGCAGTGTAGTTATTTCTTGAGAATTGGAAGGGAAAAGCATCAACGTGAAAAAGAGCATTAATAGAGGAAGATCAAGTTGTTGCTTGAGCATTTTGACAATGGTACTTCAATTGTTGCTTGGTTATCCTTTGCTTGAACCAATTGTCACCAATGTTGTTGGGCATTGAGCTAGTTCCATATGAATAGGTGCCAAATTTGAACACCCTTGGGTTAACTGTTCTACTACATCCACTTTACCAAGGATGTCATCCACAAATGTGAGGGAGCATCCTTTAGGTTTCTATGGATCTCACAAAATTATTTCTCTAGAAAAAAGAAAACAAAATAATAATAATAATAATAATAGAACACAAGATTAATTTATCTATCGAGTTGTGGTTTACTTATATTGGGATGGGACATCACCATGCAAACACCACTACAAAGAAAACACCTTGTAGCGAAGGTTTTTAGTGTTACAAGATTTGACAAAATTTTCAAAAAATACTCCATTATTTGAAATAGAGGTTTTAGGAGAGGTTTTAACCGATGTTCCATATAACTAAAAAAAATTAGGTGGGCAAAGGTTTTAACGAAGGTTTTTTTGTTGGTGCTTGTATTGATAAAACGCATTGATGTGGTCTTAGGGAACATGCACAAGTGCATACACAAAACCAAATAGTATTGGTGTTCTTATAATTATTACACATTGGTTATGCCTTTATGTTGTATGCAACACCAATGTTTTTTCTGTTTATGTATGCATTAGTTTGTATTGTTTTTGTATGCAACAACGGTTCTCATATAAATAGTACGCACTAGGTCGTTATTTTTGTTTTATGGCACGCATGTGCTCTTTTATTCCCATAAAAAAAATTGATACCATGAACTAAATGCACTCTAATAATAAATTAAAATTGTATTCATCTAGCAAAAATAATTAACAGCATGAATGCAACTAATTAAAACTGATACACAACAACATATATTTGCTTAAAAATTAGAGTTCATACACAACAATAAAAATCCATGAATAAAATTGATAAAACAGAGATAAAATCACTTATCTTTTAACAACAAATGGGCAACTCACTACAAGGGATAGAGGTTCCTCCCAACCATAGATTTGTCGCTCCAAATCTCAGCAGCAAATCACCCTGAGCTAGGGCTACGATTTCACAAAAAAGGGTGTCTCTCTCATATCCCAATTCACTCCCACAACCAACTAATTTTCTAACAACTATCCCAATCCTCCAACTATTTTCCCCTCAACCTATGCAACCCAAGGAATTGGGATCCCCCTTCACTGAACACAGTCCCTTAAGCCTTCCCTCTTCCCTCCAGTGCTCCAACACAAGGCTGGATAAGAATCTCCAATGTTGGGGACTCCAGGGATGCTACATGCCCCAAGAAAACTAACAAAACAACCCATTGTTCAAGGAGAAATCACTCACACAAAAATCTCCCTATCTACAGGCCTAACAACCCACTTCTTCATGCAACAAAATCTCTAACAAGTTTCTCATAGCACCTACTATGGCTGCCTTCAAGCTCCAATGCTCTCCACTCCCTTGCCGCTCCAAAAACTTCCTGAAAAAACTACCCACAATGACCACTCGGATTTCTGTTTTACACTCACATTTCTTAAGGTTGATTGTACTTAGCCCTCATGCTCTCAACTATGGGATGTGATTTTTCCCACCAACCCCTCTTACATGTTTTTAATGATTGAGTTGTCATACATTCAAAAGGAAGAAAGGTTCACTCAAAGTAATATTTTTAGGAAAGTGGGTTGGAATTAATACCCATGGATAATCCCCACCTCGGACCTCTCTCTCAAACATTCTTAGACATTCCCCTCTCTTGTGGAAACTTAGCCCCCAACTACTTTGCTTGTGTCCACCCACAATCAACGTCGCATTTACTTTATTATTACGACCATATACAATGTTTACAAATTACATTTCCGGGTTTGTCGCCATACATCGTATTTAATTACACATCGTCAAAACATGAATTATAAATGGGGGTGTTACATTCCCTTCCCCCTACAAATTGCATTGTCCTCAGTGCACAACACCATACCGGTATACATATAGAAAATTTACATCATAATACTTGAAACTTTTGCAAGTTCAACTCCTACAACAATTCCAACCATCAATCTCTCGTTGCCCGCAACTTGCACAACCCAAGGAAGTGTACGCCCTTCTCTACATTGTAGTCCTTCAAGTTGTAACACTTTCCTTCCAGGATTCCAACACACATCAAACAGGAACTCTCCAAGATGTAGCTCCATGAACTCTAGCAGCCAAAATAAAGCCTTTCATACTTATGTACATTCAGCTTTCTTCAAAATTTTCAAAAATTTGAGGGTACTCCTCTTGCTCCCACGTGGCGTCTTCAGGGCCATAGCAAGTCCATCGAACCTTTACCAAACATATGGATTTGTTTCAAATCACTTTGACTTCCTGGTCCAGCATGTGCATTGGTTCCACCCGAAAGTCTTGTTCGTGCTCCACCACGATCACAGTCCAGTCAATCGCGTGGTTAGGATCAGACACATATTTATTTAATAATGACACATGAAACACATTATGAATTCTCATGGATGTAGGAAATGCAAGAATGTATGCAATTGGACCTTAGTGGCAATCTTGTATACCTTTTCATTGTGGGCATACACCTTAAATTTCATCTGATTCTAAGTTGAAAAGCTCATTTTATGGCCAAAACAAGTTTTTGGCTCCAAACTTATTTTTTTGGGTAAATTGTCTATTTTTCATGATGTGGAAATTTGGATGACATGGCATGGCATGTGGTTGTTGATGTCCACCTTCCATCCCATCATTCAGCCATGTCATCATCCTTCTTTCCCTCCAATGAAAATCGGCTTATTTCTTCCATCGACGATTGATGATGCGCTTTGTTTTGTCTTACTTCCTTGAATTCGTCGAACTCTGATCACTCCATCGACGTTCAACGATTTTCTTCCATCGGTAAATTACGAAAAATTCACTTCTTTATAGGACTTTGTTGAACCCAAAAACTTAGACCATCGATTCACCATACTTCGTTAAATTTGTAAATGAATCTCAACCATTGATCGCCAAATCGAAGGCGATCTGGGCCATCGATTCCCCAAAATTCATTGATTTTTGGTGATCTGGGATTTCCTTCGATTAGAGAACTTTGTAATATTTTGTCCTGATCGCCCCATCAACAATCGACAAACTTCAAAAAAGTCCAAACTTCGTAGAATTTCATCAAACCCTGAAAAACTTAGTATCTGGGATGAATATGGGTCGTCGATCTTAAAATCAAATGTGATATTTGTCTTTCATTAATCAAACCCCATTATATGACCCTTTCCCTCTGCCACCATGGACCTTATCAATCCATGTCATCACCTATACAAAAAATTTAAAAATCCCAGAAATTTTTAATTTTTGAAAAATTTAATAATTTTTTTTTTTAAGTTTTCTTTAGTGAACTTAAAAATCTTAAATAATCCAAAATGAATCTCGGTCGTTGAACCCCAAGTCGAATACGATCTAGGCCATTGATTTTATGGACTCATCAATCGTCATTAAAACCCAAAATTCGACCTTCCATGCCAAATTTAACTCTGCAACGTGCAAGTCGATGCCCTTGATCATCTCCTCAACCATTCTGAGTGCAAATTCGACTTGAATTTGCTTAGAAATTACGGGTTTTCACTCCAGTTTTGAAATTTTCCTCAAATACATTATAGATCAAACTCTAGAATAGTGAATTTACCAAATTCGCATGGGTCTTTGGCCCATACAGGTCCGGTGTTGAACCAAAAACTCTGATACCAATTTGTAACATACCTATTATTAACAAAACCTAAATTTTGTTCTGATACTAATATGTATAATACCAACCTCCTAAAAATGGATTTAAATGCTCTATGTAAATACAAAAATAACACAAGCACCAAAGCTCATCAAAATTCACATGCATCTACAACATATATAAAAACCCATTAATGCAATTGAAAAAGAAAACACACAATATTCATTAAACATTTTACACGACGGAATAAACATATAAAATACCTCGTAAACTTATCTTTAAAATGGTTGAACCAACTGGGTGCATACAGGGGACGTTCCTTCCATCCATAGGCTTGTTGATCATTTTCTCTCAACAACAATCTAGCCCTGAGCTAAGGTTATGAGTCCATAAGGAGTTATGGATCTCTTGGTTGTCCACTTTCCACACTCAGTAGCCCAAAACCCAGGTAATACTCCAACAACTATTCCAATCCACCAGCTCTCTTCCCCTCCATATGCACAACCCAAGGAATGGGATCCCCCGACTCTACCACGCAATCCCTCGGCCCTTCCCACTTCCCTCCAAGGCTCCACTGCACTAGGTTGTTAAAGAATCTCACAGTTGGGGACTCCACAAACTCTCAGATGCTCCAGAAGTGCTCACAACATTCTTCTCAAGGCTATTGAGCCATTCCCTCCACATGAAAGGTCAATTATAGGCATACAACTTACATTGCATGCCTACAACCTTCATTCTTAGCATAAAAATCTTCCCAACAAGTTGTCTTTCCATGGCTAGCATGTATGGTGATCTTCCTAGCACCCAACTCCTCTCTTGCTCTCCAAATCAACAAGTAAAAACTGTCTACCATGCTCATTTGAATTTCCTTCTTTTTCCATGCTTGCTTGTACTCAACCCATGCTCTCCATAACTCTATGAGGTGATCTCACACACCAACCCTCTTACATGAATTCAATGTTCGAGTTTCATAAGTCAAAGGGAGGATTATAGGGTAATGACACATTAACTCAGGCAAAAGACATGGGTTTCCCCTTGGATCCCTCTTTAGCCCCCTCTCTTGTGGAATCACAACCCCCCATTGATATCATCCCTCTCATATCACAGCTAATGATTTGCTTTTATTAATTATTCATTATATGATTTACATAGCCTAGCCATCAACCATATTGATAAATGCAGGCTCTCTGGCCTAAGACATACCGACTCACTAGCCTAAATTGCATTTACACAATTACATTATAACTTATGGGGATTAAAATTGGGGATGTTACAACTTCATCTTGTATGTGCACCTTCATTCACCATACCATTATTCACATGTCCATTAAAGCATGCAACCCATTGCTTTGTGAGATAACCTTCCTTTGCAACCAACCAACTACTTTGTGTGCACATATATTTCACACGAATGTCCACCTATGCCTTCTCTTGCACACTCCTCCACTAGCCTACACCTTATTGCTACTAACACTTAACCTTTCTATTTTGCTCGCATGCGCGTTATCCTTTTTTGCACATTCTCATTACAATGCCTTAGCCTTGGTGCTATATATTATTTCCAACCATAATCACACCAAAAAAAGGAAATAAGTGCCCTCCCCCACCACCCCCTTCTATCACATTTGGCATTGGATATGAAAAGTTAAAGGATTTACTTTTAGTTCTTTCATTCATAACACTTATTCTAATCTAGCTCAGTTAGGCACTATTACCCCCATGCTTAGGGGTAACTGGAGGAGATCATGTCTCAAGGCCCGTAATGGAGAACATGATCTACACCATGATGATGATGATCAACATGTCCACAGATGGAAGCCTAGAAGCCCCCCTCATTTGTATCTCAGTTGGATCAACCAAGGCTCATCACATTCAAGCAACCCAGAGTATGGGAGGTGGTAATCACCATGAGGTAAGTTAGTCCTTCTTTCATGCAAAGCCTTGTACTTAATTTGTCAGCCATGCAGATGAGGATCTTTGGTTGAAGTCGGATAATGGATCATTGGTTTGGTAAATTGTGTTAGTTTCCTTATTTCACCTTGGTGGTCAGCTTATGTGCCCTAGTCCTGTGTTGTCACTGCCCAGGGTAAAGGGGTAATACTAGGGGGGTGTTCCCAACAGTAACGTTTCGCTCCTGACCATACTTAATACCTTTCATCTTAAAGCCTCTCATATTATACTAAACTTAGGCTATGGTCCATTCTCTCATGAGAAGAGGGGTTGAATGCCTACAGGTTGTTCCACAACTGCTATAAAAGAATAAGAAAATTATGCTAGAAGAGAAAGTGAACATAGGAAGGCAGGACCACCGAAATTTGGTCCAACTTGAGATCTACTCATTCAATGCTCACCCCGGTCCCAAAAAAGTGATGCTAAAGCTTGAAACCTTTTAAAGGGGACTAGCAAATATAATGTAAAAAGCAGGGATTGGAAAGATGGCCAATAAAGGGGTTTGGAAAAAGGTGGCATGCAAATATTGGGTAACTCAAGAGCAAGTGCACCTTGTTTCCACCTTTATACACACTCGAGGTAACGTGGAAGAAAACTTCAATCCACTTAGTGTGTCCTTGTGGGAAAGTCTCGAGTCAAGGTGTTGTCACTTGATCCTCGACTCCTCCGTCTAGGCCAACTCCTAGCAAAGCCAAGGGGGGTAGTCCCTAACAAAAATACTAAGGCTTAAAATCTAATCTAAGTACAAAAAGTAAATCTAGGAGTTTATTGCAAACAAGACAATTACATCAAAGCAAAAGCATAGAACATTCATTCATTCAATAGATAAGCTAGATGAAAATAGATGTCCAATGTATAAAGTACTTGCACAAGATAAATTAAAGGATACAAATATCTACAAGAAATCATAAGCTTATTAGGCAAACCATCAATAACATGAATGAAACAAATTACTGCTCATGAAGTAAAGATATGTGAAATGAGACCAATGACTTAAAAGTATCGTGGGCAGTTGTTGTAGCGCTTATTTTATTAAATTGTCCATTGAAAGTATATTAATGAAGTAAATTTTATTTTCCTTGAAAATAAAGTGTTTGAGAAACAAAAGTGTGGTCTCTCTAGAGGTTATCTCTTTGTTTGAAAATGTCTTGAGAACTTACCGAAGCCCCGAAGGCTTCACCAATAAGTTCACTAGGGGTGTCAAATGTCCAAAACGGGTGGGAAACTATGTCCTGATAGGGCCCACCTTACTTCACACACTCCCCCTAGGCATTTTCCATCGCATTGAAATAACAACTATTGAGATTTTCCTATTTAAAACTACTTTGCACTGACCAACCCGACTATGTGTGGAACTTACTTCCAAAAGATCGAGACTAGGCTCGCAATTGGAAGGGTCAGGAAAAACCCACCGAGAGTTGAGGGGGAGGTTTATTTTAAAACAAAAGAAAATTGTTGAAAGGATATTGTGAAAATTGACAAATTTTCTAATTACTAATTCGCATTGACCAGCCTCTTGCGAGGAGCTGAGGGGATGGTTTATTTGCCAACTTTGAAAATGCAAAACTGAAAAAAAAAAACTAAACTAGCAATTAAAGTATTACTTTGCCAAAATAAAACTAATCTAAGTGTTGTGGTTAAGTTAGATTGATCGATTCCTTTAGATTATATGAGAAAATAAAAAAGAAAGAAATCAAAGAGAAAGATAAGCACACCACCACACCATCGATCCCCCTAAAAGGGAAGACGAAACTAGGCACTATGGGGCCCGCTTTTATTAAATCTTATTACAACCGAGAAACTAAATTCTTTTTTTTTCTCTTTTTAGAACTTTTTGGATCCTTATAGATTTGGATCAATGAGTTACAAGGTTTGGAAGCGAAAGGTTTATTCTTTGGAGAGGTAGGAAGCTCCTGGATGATCAAAATGCTTCAAATATGTCCAAAATAGACAGAATCTCCCCTTGAATGTCCAATGTTTTGCAAAAAACAACAAGCAAATTACCCCAAAAGATGCCCAAAATGACTTTGGGACAACTTAGGGGGTAGATCAAAACTAGTAGAAAAATAAATATAATGAAAACAAGCTAACTACTAAACTAACAAACTATAATTTTTTGGACCTTTTTAGACTTAGACTACTTTAAAACAACAAAGGAAAGCACTTTAATATGCCAAGTTTTGAAATGAAAAGCACAATCAATTACTACACTTTTAGCTTTTAAAAAAAATGAATTCAAACTAGCTAAAAAATGTCTTAAAACTTTGTCGAGTCTACCTTTTTTTATATATGAAACTCTAACCAATTAGTAGACTTAGAAAAGTGATCATGCAAAGTATGATTCATGATGAGTGGAGAGGAAGTGGAGTGAGTGGTAGGTGATGTGAAGTGAGGTGGAGTGGAGTGGAAGTGGATTGTGTTGGTTGTGGAGCTTGATTATCTTCCTGATTCAAAGGTCTTTGTTTTCAGCCATGTTTATACCCCGTGAAGACTTTACACCCCGAAAGAATGTACATTCCTCTACGCGGGGGAGTGTAGAGGGGGGTTGCCCTCTCTAGGATGTCCGAGGGCGAATCCCCCGAAGGAAAATTTTCCTTGTAAATGTATATTGTAATTTCATAGTAAATATGGACCTTTCATTATAAGGTCGCAGATCTGACGGTAGAAGTTATTTTAGGGTTTTTTTCCCTAGAAGACAACCCTCTTTTATGAGGGAAATGTATTGTGGCTATGTATCGATTGCGAATATTGTATTCTGAGAGAGGACACTATGAGAGAAAGAAGAGGAAGTTACAATGGGTTTGTTGTAGGTTGTATCCCTTCATTTGTTGGATAATAATAAAGGAAGGACTTGACAATTTCTCTGGTGGACATAGCCCACACTAGGTGAACCACGTATATTTGTGTCTCTATTGTATTGTGTATCTTGTATTGTTGTATTGTATTGTCTTTTATTTCCGCATTTGTTTTATTTTATTGCTCCGTGATCCTATTTTTCTAACAAAGTGAGTGGGTGAGGAGAGGACGAGTTCTACCTTGGGATTAGCACCCCTCACTTGCAAGTGGGACAACTAGCCAAGGAAGTGTGCCTAGCTCTCTTGGGATCTCCACCCAAGTACCATGTCACTCAACTAAGGTGCCTAGATTGGGAGAGGACTTTCCAACTCACTCTCAAACTCCAGACATGAGGAACCATGTCCCCGACATGTTTGCTAAAATTTAGCACATTTAATTTTTATGTCTTTTTTACCTTTTTGAGAGCAAAAATCATCTTTGAGTGATAAAAATCACTTTTTTTCCTCCACAAAGGGGGGATAAGGGTTTTGGAGGTTCTCTGGCTTAGAAAACGAGCACAAACATGGCATACAACAACAATTGATGCCACTTTTATGACTTTATTGACTTTTACAATTAAAATTATCCGTTTTACGGGAAATTTTTTATTGACTAGAAACTTTAAAAAATCCTAGGGAGGACTTAGAGCAATTTTCATGACTCAATAGACATGACTGAGCATGAATATGTATACATTTAGACACTAGCCATTGGGTTTACCATGGCAAAGCCTAACCACCAGCACATACTCCAACTTTGTAGGTGAGTTGGGTGAAAAAAACTTAGAAATTATAACTTGCCTAATTTCTCAGGCAAGAAATAATTAACAAGTGAAAAAAAAAAACACTCTAGAGTACATACTCGTGTTCACGTCTTAGATGGACAATTCTTTTACAAGTTTTCATGCTAAGTTCATTTATTACAATGCCCCCGAAGGAATGGAAATGCGGAAAAAAGTTGGTCAAATAGACCAGTTGAACTTATGAATATTGAATATTGAGCATTTGATTGCTCATTCCTTGGCGGCTCAACTGCAAGTCCAGCTAGTGCAACGAAGTGGATAACATTGGCTACATATGGGGACGTGTGCTTGATCTTTTTATTGAAGCAGAGCATACAAGAATCCAGAATCAGATGACTTGCATCATCGATGCCTCATCAATAACACGTCCATATAAAATCCAATAATAAACATAAATTGAAAGAATAATATACATGTATATATACAAAAAAGCAATAAATAAACTATGTACAGAAAATGAAGATGTAAAGTACAAAGGAGAAGGGTTAGAGAATATCATACAAAGAATTCCACGTGAGAATTAGATGACTTCACTGAAGAATAACTTGAGAAGTTGGCCATTTACTAGAAGTGTCAACTTTTCACCATCCAACTTGCTAAAGAAGAAAGAGTTGTTGTTGGCCATGTCCTGAATAAAGTATGGACCTGTCCATAAACTGTCAAATTTGTCGTGACTTCCTGTCTTCTCTCTTCTTTTGTCCCAAAGAAGAACTGTATCACCTGCCTGGAAATCCCTCTGCTTTGAAGACTTATCAAAATGCTTCTTCTCCTTTTCCTGATTTCTTATGCTCTGATCCAAGGCCTTCCTTCTATTTTCATCAAGCTCAACCAACTGATCATTGAAAATCCTCATCCAAACCATACTTCTGAACAAACTGATACACTAGAAGCTTCAAATGAACTGGTAAAATGACATCAAGCACGTAAACAAGCTCAAAGGGACTCTTTCTTGTAGCATTCTTCTTAGTAATCATGTCTGCCCACAAAGCAAACTTAATCTTGTTATCTCGTGACCTCTTATTATCCCCAATCATTTTCTTAAGGATAGTCATTAAGTTCTTGTTGCTAGACTCAACAAGACCATTTCCTTGGGGATAGTAGTTTTAAGAGTGGGACAACATAATGCCATATTTAAAACAGAATGAGGACAATTCTGTTGAATGGAAGGCTTTGGCATTATCAATAGTTATCTTAGCGGGCACACCGAACCTAGTGATAATATTATCTTCAAGAAAATCAATAACCACTTTGTCGGTTGTTGACTTGGTGGGTATAGCCTCTACCCACTTAGTGAAATAATCAGTCGTTGTGATTATCCAAGTATAGCCATTACTTGAATTATATTTAAATTGACCGATGAAGTCAATCCCCCACTGTTGAAAAGGGGCTTCGACTACTACTGGTTGAAGAGGCAAGGCTACTAGCTTTTGCTTCCCTGTGAACAACTGACATTGTTGGCAACCCCTAACCATTTTATGAACATCTGGAAAAATGGTCGGCCAATAATAACCTGCTCTGAGGATTTTGTGGGCAGTAGTTTTAGCTATGAAATGTCCACCAAAAAATCCCGAATGAAAGTCAACCATGAGTCTCTTATATTCAAGCTTATCAACACACCTAAT
>SNQJ01S0031804.1:24754-82596 GCA_010110895.2 Picea sitchensis
TAGACACCACTGCTCCAAATCTCAACAGCAGTGTCATCCCTGAGCCAGGGCTATGAATCCACAAGGACGGTTCCAGAGTGTACTTGGGTTACCAAACCAGTTAGCTCTCACAGGTTTCCCAACACCCACAACAATCCAAGTAGCTCTCTTCTACCCAGCCTATACCGCCCAAGAGAATGGACCTCCACCCTTCTATGCCACACAGTCCCTCAGGCAGTCCTTCTCCTTTTACTAGGGCCTCCAACACAACTGGTCCAGAATCTCAATGTTGGAACTCTCAGGACTCATAGTTGTGAGCAAAATAGGGCACAAGCCAACGCATCTCAGACATGCAGGCCCCAGGTCACTGCTATATCACACCAGCGACCACTACAGACCACCATACCGTGGCTGATTCTTCAGTAGTTCGGCTCCCTTTCCCAAATCCAAGATGCAGGTGAGGATGGATCAATGAATGGGTAAAATGAATGCATGGGAGTGCGTGAGGGAAACGAATGAACGTACAGGAAATCAATGAACAAGCCATCAGTTGAACAACCCCATCAGACTAGAGGCGGGTTTAATTAACCTCATGGGGAAATCAAGAACCTCCTGGCCTTCCCCAAGAAGCTCATGTAACTGATCCCCCTCCCTTAAACAAAAGGGGCAATTAACATAGGAATAAACATTTATCCCCTCAAGCCCCCTCTCTTGTGGAATCATAGCCCCCTATAACTCTAGTTCTTGTCTGTCTAACAACCAATGATGTGTGTATTATTAATAATGATCAAAACATTACATTTCCTGGGCATACTGGCCTTTTAATAATTGTTTGGACACTCTGGCCTCTCAGCATTGTAACACTACATTATTTAAAATGGGGGTTCAAACCTGGGGTGTTACATCCCCTCCCCCTTATTTTGGCGTTGTCCTCACTAACTATACAAAATATAGATCAAAATCTCAAATTTATTCAAAACGTTGCGGGTACTCTGCCCACATGGCATCTTCATGCTCCTTGGTAGCATCTTCAGGACTGTAGCAGGTCCACTGAACTTTTACCATCTCTATAACTCGATTCCATAGCATTTTGAATTTTATGTCCAATACTCGCACTGGTTGAACCTGAAAATCTCCCTTTGTCTCTACCTGAATCATATGTTAATCAATAACATGGTTAGGATCATGTACATATTTTTTTAGTAAAGATGCATGAAATACATTATGCACATTCATGGAAGCAGGCAATGCAAGCATGTATGTAACTGGCCCTATTCTATCCAATCTTTCAAATGGACTACAGAATATGGCTGCCATCTTTGTACAACTACCCAATTTCAAAGAGCTTTTCTTGGGCTTCACTATCAAAAGTACATGCTCCCCTACTTTAAATTCTCTAGCTGTCTTGTTCTTGTCTGCATAAAATTTCTGTCTATCATGAGCTGCCTTTAAATTCTGCTTGATCTTGACCACCTGGTCTTCCATGTCCTTGAGCAACTCCGGCCCAAGTACCACTCTATCTACTAGGTTGTCCCAACTTATTGGAGTATCACATTTCCTACCGTACAAGGCTTCAAATGGACTCATTCTCAATGAAGCTTGATACCCATTATTATATGCAAACTCAACCAAGTGTAAGTAATCTTCCCACTTAGATGGCTTATCCATCACATACATTTTCAACATGTCTTCAATTATTCGATTGACTTTCTCTGTTTTCCCATTTGTTTGGAGATGATATGTTGTGATAAAGTTTAGATTTGTGCCAAATCCTTTAAACAATCCCCTCCAAAAGTTGGAGGTAATATTTGTATCTCCGTCGGAGACAATTGTCCTAGGTATCCCATGCAACCTACCAATTTCCTTCATGAAAATTTCTGCAATATCAGTCGTTGTATGCGTTGTCTTCACAGGCACAAAATGAGCAGCCTTTGTTAATTTGTCAACCACCACCATGATTGAATCATGTTGCTTATTCGTTCTGGGTAATCCGATGATGAAATCCATGGTGATCACTTCCCATTTCTTCTCTGGAATTGGCAATGGCTGCAGCAAACCTACTGGGTGCCTATGCTCAACCTTCACTTTCAGACATTCCATACATCGAGCGATGTAATTAGCAACATCCTTCTTCATTCCCGACCAAAAGAACTGGCTTCTTACCGCTGTAATTGTTTTCTGGTAACTGGGATGTCCAACATAAGGAACATCATGCATTTCCTTCAGTACCAAATTCCTCAGTTCTCCAGAACTAGGAACATAGATTCTATTTTTATGCATGAGTAATCTGTCTTCCTTTATCTCATACTCCTTTATTTTATGTTGTACATCTCCTTGCTATAAGTTTTCCTTTACCTGTAAGTAATGATGGTCTGTAACAAGACAATCTAAAATTTTGCTCTTCAAGTCTGACTGATGCATACTAACAACAGTAGCATGCATGAGATGCACTCTTCTACTAAGTTCATCGACAACTTTATTCTCCTTTCCCTTGATATGCTTAATATCGAAGTCATATTCACTTAAAAATTCTAGCCATCTTGTTTGTCTGGCATTACAGGTTGGTTGTTCAAAAAGATACTTCAGGCCAATGTGGTCTGTCCTTAATTCGAATTTCTTCCCCACGAGATAATGCCTCCACATCCTCAAGGCATGAACAATGGAAGCAAGTTCCAAGTCATGGGTGGCATAGTTCCTCTCATGTTCCTTAAGCTTTCTACACTCATATCCAATGACATGTCCATTTTGTGTGAGGACTCCCCCAAGCCCTTCCTTACATGTGTCTGTACATATCACAAAACTTTCATTTGGGTCAACAATCTTTAACACAGGTGCCCTAGTAAGTAATTCCTTCAACATATTAAAATTATTTTCACACTTGAGTGTCCATTCAAATTTGGTTCCCTTCTTTTGCAAAGAAGTGATGGGATGAGCAATCATAGAGAACCCTACTATGAACCTTATGTAGTAGCCAACTAATCCCATAAAAGATCTGACGTCTGACACATTTTTGGGTGTTGGCCATCCTCTAATGGCTTCGATCTTCTCTGGATCTACTGCTCTGAAATAATGTGTCCCAAGTAATGGATCTACTTTTGATAAAAAGAAAACTTACTCAACTTGGCATACAACTGATGTTCTCTCCGTAATTGAAATACCAGTCTTAAGTGATGTTCATGCTCCTCTTCAGACTTAGAATAGATAAGTATGTCATCCAGGAATACTATGACAAACTTATCCAAATAATTTATGAATATGCCATTTATTAAGCACATGAAGATAGTTGGTGCATTGGTCAATCCAAATGGCACCACTACAAATTCATAATGCCCATACCTGGTCCTAAAGGTTGTCTTATGAGTGTCTTCTTCCTTGATTCTTTCCTGATGGTATCCTTCCCTCATGTCAATCTTTGAGAATATATTTTCTCCTCTTAGCTAATATGGTGTACTTGTTCAGCTGTCGGAAGTCAATACACAACCTCAGGGTTCCATCCTTCTTTTTGAAAAAAAGTATTGGTGCTCCCTAAGGTGAAACACTTGGACGTATGTACCATTTCTTCAACAATTCCTCCAACTCCATTTGTAATTCTTTTAACTCTGGTGTGCTCATTCTGTAAGGTGTTTTTGACACTCGGGCAGCTCCTGGCACTAAATCAATTGAGAAATCTATCTTCCTTCTTGGTGGCAATCCGAGTATTTCTTGGAATACATCTTCAAATTCCCGCAACACCGAGAAATCTTCAAGGCTTGGCGCCTTTGTATTATCTGTCTCTTCCACATGAGCTGCATACAGTTGACATCTTTTCTAAAACATCTTTTCAGCTGTAAGGCCAAAATCTCCCTTATAGAGATCGGTCTTGGAACTCCTTTCATAGTGCTCTATTTTCCATTTCCATCAAGACATGTAAATGTCTTGATATGACAATCTAGGACAACATGATGCTTGTCCAACCAATCCATCCCAATCAGAACATCATAAGACCCCAATGGTATGATATTTAGATCAATACTAGTATTCACGCCATTAAGACTTATGGAACAACTTTTGACCATATCATGGATTCTTCTTTTGGTTCCAGTGGCTAACTGAACCAAACTTGCTTTTCCAAGTTTACTTTTTTCCAAATGTAATCTATCCACTACCTTAGGATCAATGTAACAATGAATTGCTCCTGAATCAATCAAAATAGCAAGAGGTTGATTTATGATCTTACCTTCCACCTCGATCATATTGGACTGGTACTCTGCTTGTCGATCATTTAAAGTTGCATAGATTCTTCCCATATCTTCGACTGTTGTAGCCTCTTGGATGTTGTGCACAGTCTTCACTCTGTCTTTTCTGTGTGGGCAATCTTTGTACATGTGGTCTTCCTTGCATCCCCAACATTGGATTGGTGGTCTTCCCCTTTTTCTCAATGAATCTTCCTTCTTGAAATCCCCCTTAGTATACTGATCTTGATGATTTCTATTAGGCTCATTCCTATTGAAGGGAGGTTTGAATGCTTTCCTCCTCTAATCAAACTTCTCATTCTTCTTGTCCTTCCAAGATTTTTGCAAGGATTCTCTTCCCTGGACTTTCTCATACAGGTATTTAGCTTTCCCGACGGCCTCAGTCAAGGTCCTGGGTTCATCATACTTGATCTTTTCCTAATAAAAGGCTGGAAATCCACTTAGAAATCTTTGTATTTTCACTTTATCATCACCAATTAACCTGGCATACTTTAACAATCCCAAGAACTTCTTCTTGTACTCTGCCATAGTCATGCTTCCCAACCTAAGTTCAAAGAACTCTTGCATTTTCTTGTCATAGAAATGCTCTGAGAGGTACTCCTTCTAGAAGTACTTCTTGAACTGCTTCCAAGTGATCCTACTTTCATTAACATGTTCCACTTGCTTCAGTTGGTCCCACCACATTGCAACTTTCCCATGTAAATGGTAGGTGGCAATCCTGTCTTCTAGGTTTGATGAATAGTTATGCAACTGAAAATATCTCCTGAGCCCAAGAAACCATGCTTCAACATCATCTTCCATTTCTCTTTCACCCTCAAAGGAAGGTGGCTGGAGTTTCCTCAACTCTCCTTGCAAACTATCTACCTCTTGTTTCCTTCTTTGGTGTCTGACATGAGACACCTCTGGACTACTTACGCGATCTTCCGATGCATAAAACTTTCTTTCTGAGTAAGGAGGTGAGTGGTGTCCACGAGCTCTACTGGCACTTCTGGAATAACCAACTCTTCCACAATCATCCCTTCTTTCATGGCACTTTCCTTCTTCCTCTTGTCTTGAGTTTGATCCCTTCTTCGTTTGTCTCTGCCACTGATTTAAGCTCTGCAACACTCAAGCATTTATCTGACTTTTCTCTCTCATCAGTCTCTCATTGTTTGCTTTGTAGCTCTGCACTTCCATCTTCAAGCTTCTTACTGTTTCTATTAACGTTTCCTGCTCTCTTTTTTCCTTGCATCCATTGAACTCTGTCTCTACATTACCAACTCTGGTATTCTGGCCTTCGGCCTCCTTATCATGACTGGAGGCTCTTCCACCTTCTTCCATTTCTTCAATATGCATCCCGAGCTGATGTGCTTAAGCCCCTTAATTCTGCAAAATGTGCAAGCGACCATTTTGTTAGAATTAGGCATATGATAAACAAAATTGCCAAACCATGCTTCAGGTTTTTTTTTTTTTTCACGGAGATCATATCCCCATTCTTCGAAAATAACAGTGTCTTGCTATCCTTGGAAGACACATAATTTCATCTTGCGCATGCGCTTCCTTCAAACACCTTCCCAGGTGACCACAACTAGAAACCATGGCTAAATCCTTCCTTAGCACTTTTTTGTCTCGAAGACAATCAATTCGGTCCTTAGCCCTCCTTCCCTCAACTCTCAATATGCATATGACCACAGCCATGATGAATCTTAGTTGAAAAAGCACTTGTCTAGAGCTTCGGGACTTCGAAACTTTCAGCTAGGACCGGATCAATGGTCCTCGTCCTCTTTCACGATTAACAATCGAGATCCACTTCAGGACTCCGTGCTTTGGGAGTCTCAACTTTCCTCGCTTGCCTCCTCCCGAAATGCTTTTACTCGGAGTTCATGATCTGTCGATGGGTGTCCTCCCACAGATCAATGGCTAGGAATTGCCTCGATTCTTTGGGCTTCAAAAGTTTTAAATTTCCCTCCTGCACTTTCTCCCAGAGTGCTTTCACCCGAAGTCGATGATCCTTCGACGTGTGTCTTTTGGAATCAACGATCGATATGTACTCTGGCCTTCGGGCCTTCATAATTTTTCGACCCAACACAACCTGTCACATCTTTCCCCTCTGGAGTGCCCAGTCTCTGGATTGCACGATCTGTCGCCACGTGGCGAAATACTGGAAGTGGACACGTGGCCCAATCAGGCGGGTGACACGTGTCACGTTCTAACTAACATTTCAATAATCTATATGCTCAAAACTTACTGACACATGGCACACATCCCATGTGTCCACGTCATCCTCGGTGACGTCCGCAAGCCATGTCACTTCGAAAATTCCAGGGTCCACATCACCTCCTAGTGATGTCATTGTGCCTCATCACTTCGGCTCTTCGGGAGATTCCATACTAACACACTTCCAATTCTTCCAAACTCTGAATTCCGAACTGGATAATCTGTTTCCATGTGTCCTCTTGGATCGGACGACTAAGATTCACTTCGGGTATTCACCCAGAGTCCACATATTTACACCCCATGTCCTCCTTAATTTGACGATTGAGGCTTACTTCGGGTCTTCAGACTTCGAAAATCTCAAACCTCAATTTTTTTTTTGAAATGTTTTTATCTGAAGCTCGTGATCTACTGACGCGTGTCTCCCGCGAATCAACGACTACGATTTCTTCGAGATTCCGGAGTTTGGAAATCTCAAACTTCAAAACTTATCTAGCCCCACTGGCTTTTATCTGAAGTCCTGGATTTGGTGACGCGTGGCTTTCGACAGATCAATGGCTGAGATCCTTTCGGGTCTTCGGGTTTTGGAAATCTCAAACTTCAACGTCCTCTAAGTACACGGGATTCTGTCGCGTGTCCTCTTGAATCAGACAGTTGAGGCTTACTTCGTGCCTTCACCCGAAATCCACAGATTTATGCCACGTCTCTTTTGGATATGATAGGCTAGATTCACCTCGGACGATCTGACGCTTGAGATTTACATCAGACGATTTGGCGGCTGAGATCTATTTCGGATGATCGGACGATCGAGATTTACTTCGGCTCTCCAACTCTCCAGGCTTCGGGAGTTTCAAATCTCAACTGAAAAACTCTCAAACAGATTTCTTTAGAGTTATTGATTTGCTGACATGTAACTCTTGGTGATCGACGGTCAGTATCTACTTCGGCTATACGGAGTTTCGATGTTTGAGCCCTAACATTTCACATCACTTACTGCCTTTCAATCTGCGGGGGCACACATCGGCGGTTTGGAGTAACTTGCTTTTCGCCCCGCAATTTTTCTGATGCTGACACGTAACCCCTTAGTGAAACTGTGGTTTGGATTGCGAGACCGCCTTAGGAAATTATCTCCCATGCAACTTGGTTCCCCACAGTGCCTCTTGTCCGTTGATCTCACTCTCTAATGGGATCTAACAGCTGTGACCTTAGCCCTTGCCTCCTTTTCATCGGACGACCTTTGTTCCTTGTCCTCCGATCCAACAATCCTGAATCTCTCCAGATCCTACAGTAGCGATCGCTCCCGGATTCGAAGGGGGACGGTCACGATCCTTCAAACCCCTTACCACGGGTCTATGATGTTCTATCTCCTGCGTAGATTCTGCAACGCCATTCCTCCTGAGCTTTTCAACTTCACGGTCAGAGTTCGATCTGTAACCACGAGACTCTGACCAACAGACCCGACCCACACCGGTCTAGTGTTTTAACTAGAAGCTCTGATACCAAACTGTAACATACCCAGCCACCCACAGGCCGGGGCATGCTACCTTCAAGCCCACCCTTGGACTACGTACTCTTACCGATACCTTCTTTCATTAATAAGAACACATAAGATACAAGAATCAACGACATGCACAACAATATCCAACAAGCTTGCATAATCTAAGATTTAGTTAAATGATAATTAAAAATACACAGCAGAATACATTCATACACAGATAATAATATCACAACAGAGAGCACTTGTATTTATAAAAAGGTGACACGAACTGGCTGTAGACCAAGGACGTTCCACCCAACCGTAGATACCACTGCTCCAAATCTCAACAACAGTGTCACCCCCGAGCTAGGGCTATGAATCCACAAGGACGGTTCGAGAGTGTACTTGGGTTCCCAAACCAGTCATCTCTCAAGCTCTCACAGGTTTCCCAGCACCCACAACAAACCAAGTACCCAACTCTCTTCTACCCAGCCTGTATCGCCCAAGAGAATGGACCTCCACCTTTCTCTACCACGCAGTCCCTTAGGCAGTCCTTCTCCTTTCACTAGGGCCTCAAGCACAACTAGTCTAGAATCTCAATATTGGAACTCTCAGGACTCACAGTTGTGAGCAAAACATGGCACAGACCAACGCATCTCAAACATTCAGGCCCCAAGTCATGGTTGGATCACAATAGCGACCACTATAGACCACCATACCGTGGCTAATTCTTCAACAGTTTGGTTCCCTTTCCCAAGCCAAGACGCATGTGAGGATGGATCAGTGAATGGGTACAATGAATGCATYGGAGTGCATGARGGAAATGAATGAACGTACAGGAAATCAACGTACAAGCCATCAGTCGAACCCCCCCATTAGACCAAAGGCAGGTTTAAGTAACCTCGTGGAGAAATCAAGAACCTCCTGGCCTTCCCCAAGAAGCTCACGTAACTAATCCCCCTCCCTTATACAAAAGGGGTAAATAACATAGGAATAATCATTTAGCCCCTCAAGCCCTCTCTCTTGTGGAATCATATCCCCCTATAACTCTAGTCCTTGTCCGTCTAACAACCAACAACGTGTTTATTATTAATAATGATCAAAACATTACATTTCTTGGGCATACTGGCCCTTTAATAATTGTTTGGGCACTCTGGTCTCTCAGCATTGTAACAATACCTTATTTATTATGCGGGTTCAAACCTGGGGTGTTACAGTAGACAATTGTACAGGATACAAGAGGTAGCGCCACCTACTTTTATTTCTTTAATCTCTGCTAAGCAATGTAGTAAGGTCATTTCACAGACCGAGAAGTTCGTCTTCTTTGTGATTCGTGCTCGCAGTAAACAAAAGGTCTCCACCACACCCGTGACCTCTACACAGAGCCTCTCTTTGCAACAGAAGCAAGTGGACAAGATCGTCGAAGAGTACAAAGACATCTTCTCCTCACCCACCGGGGTACCGACACACTGCCAAGTCAAGCATCCAATTGATCTAACCCCCGGTGCACCGCTGCCTAATGGACCAGTCTATCATCGCTCGCTAATGGAAAATGATGAAATCAAGCGCCATATCCAAGAGCTTCTTCAAAAGGGGCGCACCCGACCCAGATCCTCCCCTTGTGAAAGCCTGATTGTGCTGGTGCAGAAGAAAGACGAGACTTGGCAACTTTGCATTGATTACAAAGCATTAAACAAAATGACAGTCGGGAACCGATACCCAATTCCCTGAATTGATGACCTTCTTGACCAACTCAAGGGGGAAAAGTTCTTCAACAAGATTGACCTAAAGTCAGGCTACCACCAGGTTCCCATTGAACCAACTGATGTATGGAAGACAACTTTCAAATCTAAAGAAGGTCTATTCGAATGGTTGGTCATGCCCTTTGGCTTAACAAATGCACCGACAACTTTCATAAGATTAATGGATGATGTATTGAGACCCTTCACCAACTCTTTTATGGTGGTATATCTGGATGACATCCTCATCTTCAAGAGAACTTGGGAGGAGCACAAGCAATATATCCAACAGGTTTTGGGCACTCTGCGGCAACACAAGCTATATGCCAACTTGGAAAAATGCTCCTTTGGCATGAACAATGTCCAATACTTGGGCTACATTTTTTATGAGAATGGGGTACATGTGGATCCAACTAAGATACAAGCCATTCGTGACCGACCAGCCTCGACCACACTAATCGAGCTTCCGAGCTTCTTGGGACTTGCCAACTTCTACCAAAGGTTCATGTTGGGATTTTCCCATATTGCATGGGCTCTAAGCCAAGTAACCAAGAGTGGTGGCAAGGAAAAGTTCGCATGGGAGCAGGCACAACAACAAACATTTGATGGTCTAAAGCATCGCTTGTGCTCAGCTCCAATACTCTCCTTACCTGATCTGTAACAATCATTCGAGATTGAGAATGATTCTTCTGACTATGTTGTAGGCGCAATTTTCACTCAACATGGTCATCCAGTGGCATACCATAGTGAGACACTCTCATATACTGTCAGAAAATACCCCACCTATGACAAAGAAATGTATTCCATTATGCAAGCCTGTTGTCAATGGAAACATTACATTCTGGGAAATGAAACAATCATCCACACTGATCACAAGCCTCTGCACTTCATACAAACACAAGGGAAGTTGCAGAACGAGCGGCATCAAAAGTGGTCCAGATATCTACAACCATTCCATCTCAACATCAAGTATAAAACAAGGAGCACAAATCATGTTGTTGACTGGCTCAGTTTCCCTCCCGTTGTTGCACTCACCATAGTGCTCCATTCCTATGGGCATGAGGCATCTGAGTGGTCCTAACTTTATCAACATGACCCTGACTTCGCCACCACCTATCAACTCTTGGGTACAGGAGTGAATGTCACCGATTTTCACATCCATGATGGATTTTTATGCCATCCGGGCCACTTCTATGTTCCCATAAGCGAGCATGAAAAGATGATTTGGGAGGCTCACTATAGTCGGATGCCAGGACATTTTGGCGTGGAGAAAACTGTGGCCGTTCTATAGAAACATTTTTATTTTTAGAAACTTCAACAAGACGTCAGCAAGCATATCATATCTTGCACTACCTGTGCCATTGCAAGGCTTATACACCCCTCTTATTACTCCCGAGAGGCCTTGGGAATCCATCTCGATGGATTACATGTCTGGCCTTCCGTCCACCAAGCACCACAATGATTGTGTATTTGTGGTGGTTGATCGATTTTCGAAGATGGCCATTATCACAGCCTACAAGAAGAGCATCACAACGACAGATACTGCCAAGCTCTTATTCTAACGGGTGTGGATCCATTTTTGGATACCACAGACCATCACCTCAGATCGGGACAACATGTTCCTCAACACATTTTGGTTGAGTCTCTGGTCATTGTTGGACACCAAAATCACTAAATCCACTGCTTTCCACCCCCAAACCGATGGCCAGACAGAGGTCATCAATCAAATGACTGGGCACATCCTGCACATGTACAATTCTAAGCATTCACGCACATGGTATGAGAGTATTCCCTATGTTCAACACAACTACAACAAGGCTCTCCATAGCTCCATCGGCCATAACCCATTTCAGGTGGGGTCGAGATTCCAACCCTTGGGTCCCATTGATGTTGCACTACCTCTTGCAACCACATAGGAATAATTCCCATGTTCAGTCTGAGGCCGACAAAGCCACCAGATTCATTGAGCGGATTCAGCACATCCACCAACAAGTCCATGAGATTTTGAAGAAATCCAATACTAAGTACAAGTAGTGCCATGATCAACATCGGTTATCGCACCAGTTTTAGGTGGGAGACAAGGTCTGGTTACATTTTCAGAAAGAGCGCCTTACAAGGCCCCATTGGAAGCTCTGTCCACTTCGTTATGGGCCTTACACTATCACCAGGGCAGTGAGAAGCAATGTTTTTTAGCTCAACACTCCACCCTTCCTTGGATTGCACCCAGTGTTCAATGTGGACCTCCTTCGACCATATTTTCCACCATTATTGGATACCTCAGAGATCGTAGAACAATTGACACCAACATAGCTCAACCCTGACTGCATGGAACATGGATCAACTGATCAGACAGTGGACACACAGGTCAAGGGCACTTGCCAGAAGAGGATCGAGCTTTATCGGGTTATAAAGGCAGGGCAACTCCTACACCAAGGAAAGTGGCTCACCAGGGGCCAAATTCAACAGAAGTTTCCTCACCTGATGGGGGAACTCAACGCAATGGAGACCATTTCTTCCTAAGGGGAGAGGACTAATCCAGGTGGATATTGGTGGCCACCCACCTATTCCAACTGACTCCTCTTGACATATTTTAGTTCAACACGTTATTTTGTAATTCTTTGTAATTGCGGGTTCTACACTTTCGGGGCTGTCGGGATCCCTACACAGCTTCCAGGTGGATATTGATGGCCACCCAACTAATCCAACTGGATTATTTTGGAAGTTTTCATGTCAGTACATCTTTATGTACTTCTAGGGTAGTTTTGGGGTCCTAAATAGTTTTTTTTTGGCTTTCCACAGTCAAACCGTGGATGGAGTCAAAGTTTGATGACATAATGTGTAGTTCTCGAAAATACCTTTCAAATGGGCTATCACTTGCCTAAAACGGAGGTCGTATGCAGAAGTTACGACCCCGAGAAGTTGAGGTACTTACCCATCAGGGCCCACATAACTTTTGGCGTTTCATCTCCTAGGTTTAGGTTTTTGGATGTATATGGTTTTAGCATTCACGAGTAATGTTTAAAAGGCCTCTGGAGCCTCATTGTAATCATTCTGCTAAGACGGATGCACGTAGCAACCACATCTCTTCTTAGAGATAACTACCATCGTTCGAGCAAGTTGTTTACAGTTCTGCAGTTTTACAGTTTCAGCCTGTTTTATTTATTCAATAGAAGTTATTGTTCACTGGATATCTGCTTTTGTTCTCTGTATCTCTGTGTTATTGTATCCAGTCTGTTATTCCTTTCATTCTGCTCAAAAATCCAAATCAGTGAGGCACATATCCCCAACTTTTGAATATCCTACATAAACCCATAAATGTTTAAGGGACTTGACCAAGGCATATGCTTGCTTTTCCATACTTGTGTAATTAATCTTAGAGTTTTGCAATGCCTTTCTCATGAAAACAATGGGTTTCTCTTGACCATATTCATTCTTTTGGAGCAATACCCCTGCTAGAGTATCTTCTGAAGAGAAGGAAAAGATATGAAAATATTTAGAGTAATATAGACTAATTAACACATGAGATTTTCCAATTGAGTCCTTAATATTTAAAAAATCTTTCATTCCTTCATTTGTCCACTCAAACTTTACATATTTTTTCAACAGTTTGAGGATAGGTTTCATCGTCTCAGCTAGGTTTGGGATGAATCGCTTGATAAAGTTGATCTGACCAAGAAAAGACTGGAGGGATTTCTTAGTTTGGGGTAAAGGGATATTCTTAATGGATTCCACCCTTTCTAGATCTATTTTTACCGCATCCTTTGCAATGTTGTGACCTAACAACTTGCCTTCATCGACACCCAAAATAGACTTAACCTAATTTAAGGAGATGCCATATTTTCGACATCTTTCAAACACTTGTATAAGATGACCCACATTATATGATCTTTCTTTTGAGAAAATAGTTAGATCATCTTGATAGATCTCAGTGATTTTGCCCATTAATTCTTTGAAGGCAAAATCCATGGCCCTATGAAAGGTAGCACATGCATTTAATAAGCCAAAATGCATTCTTAAGTACTCAAAAGTGCCCCATCGTGTGGTGAAGGTTGTTTTATTTCGATTCTCCTTCCTCACCAACACCTGATTATAACCAGAGAAGCCATCCAACATGGGCATTATTTTGGATCCAATAATCCTTTGCAATAGAGCTTCCATGTTGGATAGGGGGTAGTTATCTTTAATGCATTCTAGATTTAGATTTTTGAAGTCAATGCACAATCTTATTCCCTTATTTTTTTTTCTAACTACCACTAAGTTAGAACACCATAAAGAATGTCTTTTTGGAGCAATGATGCCAGGATCCAACATCTTTTTAAGTTCAACTTGAACCAATGGTGATAACATAGGATTTATTTGCCTAAGTTTTTGCCATAAAGGTTTTGTGTCTTCCTTGAGGGGGATAGTATGTTGAAACACATATTCTTTATAAGCTTTAAGTTCATCATAAGTGAATGAAAATGCATCCTTATACTTTTGGACTACACTTATTAATTCCTTTCTTTCCTTTTCAGACGTACCTTTTCCGATTTTTATGAACCTTGGGACTTCTTCTGTCCCAATGTTTATATAGCTACCAGAATTTATTACTTCTTTTTTCTTTTCATGCATGTCATGCTTGTCAAAGATCTTTTCTAAAGAAGTTATTCCTTTCGGAAATGGGATTTTTATGGGGTTTTCCTCAATATAATATTTCTTTTCCTCTTTGTAGCTGGCATTGAAACCAAAGAACTCTTGAACTTTATGGATGAACCTTAAGATTTGTTCATCATCTCTGAAAACTTGTCAGTGATCAAAATTATCTGGAACTGAAGACCGAAATATTATTTCCAACTTTCCTTTACCATTTAACAGATCCTCTGAGGGCTGGAGGGTTGAAGCTGCCACTGCCAAGCTATCTGCCAAGCTATTATGTTCACTAGGGATTGCGATGAGGTCTATAGGATCAAATAGTTCTATAGTATCCAAGATGGCATTTCTGTACCTTTTCGACCTCTCACTCTTGCATGCATATTTATTTTTGACTTGAAGAATCACCAAGAATGAATCACCTTTGATATTTAAAATTTTAATCCTCATATCCTTAGCGATTTCCAAACCAAACAAGAGCACCTCATACTCGACCACATTATTGGTTGCATCAAACTCTAGTCTAAAAGCAAAATTATAAGATTTTATAGTTGAAGACTTTAGGACAATCCCTACCCCTTTTCCTAACCTTGAGTGTGCACCATCAAAGTGTTGATGTTTTACTTATGTAGCCAACGGTTATAGTTCTTATTTATTATTACAATCATTTAGCACATTAGTTTCATATATAAGATCATTGAAAGAGAGGCAATCACAGAAACAATAGAGACACACAAATTGTCTTGGGAAACCCTCATTGGGGAAGAAAACCCAACAAAAAATTCCTCAACATAGATAGACCAAAAAAATAGTAGAAGATCCTCCTCTACTCCTTCACTAGGAAAGAGTATCGCACCACTTAACCAAGAGATACCAAGAGATATACCAAAACCCTCATTAACGTCACCCCCAGTTGCATCAGCTACTCCTCCAAGACTTATGCACTTTCCTCTTGTTATAGAGCACATGAGTGAGTCTGCAAATGAGGTGCTAGCCTCCTATATAAATAGTAGTCTTGGCTCCCTTAATTAATAAATATAATATAATAATATTATTCAACACTCCCTCTTGGGTAGAATATTCTTCGAAGTTACAATATTTCAACACCCCCCCTTAACAAGAAGGGTATTCTACTGAAAACATCAATAAAAACTGACTGGACTCTACAACATCAAGATGAATAGACATCGTCATCAACATCTAAAACACTGTCTGTCATATCTATAAATAATCGAAAGTTTTTTTTCTCATCATCAACATTAGTAGAAACTGAGCATTGTCATCCTCTACAACATGGAGCTGGAGTAACATCATCATCAACAACAACATGAAGCTGGAACATCAACATCAACATCACGAAGCTGGAAAAACAACATCAATGGCATCGTAATGAGAAAAGAGCATCAACAACAGTAGCAACGACATCAACAACAACGGGCACTCCTACAGACCATCCATCTGGACATTACGAGATCTGTCCAGGGAAAATAAAATCCCCTAGGATATAAATCCTAACGAGATGCCACACTACTCACCACAAGAAGTATATACATACATAGGCACTCCAATAGACCATCCATCCAGACCTTACAAGATCTATCCAGGGATGATCAATCCCCTATGGTATAAATCCTAACGAGCTTCCTTGTTGGTGGTCAGGATACCATAGTATCATCAATGTCACTCCCCATTTCAAGGGAAGTGCTTTCAGACTACACCAAGCTTATCTCAAAAGTTATCAAACTTCATGCGAGGTAGAGGCTTAGTCAACACATCTGCTACCTGCTCATCTGTGTCAACATACTGGAGCTTCCCAACTCCCTTTTGTACCATATCACGAATGTAGTGGTATCGAATCTCAATGTGCTTTGTCTTATCGTGGAACACTGGGTTCTCTGTCATATTTATGCAACTATAGTTATCACAAAAGATCATGGTAGCATCCATCTCTAGGTCAAATAGACCTGTCAACAACTTCCGAAGCCATATGGTTTCACAACTGGCGGAGCATGCTGCAATGTACTTCTTTTTTGTCGTACTGAGAGCAATACTGGATTGCTTTCTTCTTTTCTACAAAGTCATGGTTGAACCTAAACTAAAACAACATCCTGAAGTGATTTTTCTATCTGAATCACTTCCAGCCCAATCTGAATCAGTATATCCATGCAATCTAAAGTGACAATCTCCAGTATAACAGAGGCCATAGTCCAATGTACCCTTAAGGTATCTCATCACATGCTTTGCACCTACAAGGTGAACACGTCTGGGCTCCACCAGATACTGACTCAAGGTGTTCACAACAAAGCATATATTTGGTTTGGTATTCGTTAGATACATAAATGAACAAATCACTTGTCTATACAGAGTAACATCAATTATTTATGACGAAGTATTAGCCAATAACTTCAGATTCGTCTCCATAGGAGTGGACATGGATTTACAGTCCATCATGTCGAATCTCTTCAGAATTTCCACATCATACTTGCCTGGATTAAGGAAAATCTCTTTTGGGCTCTACCATACTTCAAGACCTAATAAATAGTGCATCAGGCCTAGGTCTTTCATTTCAAATTCAAAGGCAAGCTTCTTCTTACAATCTATGATGAGATTTTCTTCATCTATCAAGAATAAGTCATCCACATATAACAACAATATAACTGGTCCATCATTCTCAATCTTGAAGTAAAGGTTTGGATCAACTTTACTTTTGGTAAATCCCAAGCTCATCAGAAAACTAATAATCATGCCATACCAAGCTCTTGGAGCTTGCTTCAACTTACAGACATGAGTCTTCTTGTCCTCTACTTCGAAACCAAATTTTCACATTACATTGTACCAACCTGGTACACTTGCTCAACTGCAGCTCAGTATGCATAATCATGTGTTGGTTCTATGTGCTTTTTGCAAAGCACTATTTGTCTCACTGCCTGAGAGTATGTCCTCTACTTTCTCTGCAACTGTTCCTTCCGGAACCGGGAATTTGCACCTGCAGCTGCAATTTCTGAAGCTGAGAATGACTTCTCTATTCTCACTGTAGTTGCTGAACTCTGAGAGTATCTCCTCTATTCTATCATGGCAACAACTTCATATGAAACTAAGAGTGGTTGATATTGAAGATAGCTTGTCTTCTTTCATGGAGGCAACTCAATCTCCTATTGTAGTCATGTCTTCATGGCTCGACTCATGTACTGCACCAACTAGTATTGGATATAACTCAATCTCAAATATAGGGATTTTCATATCCGCTCCCTCTGAATATCATACTGTGTTGACTTCTTTTAATGAATCATGTTTGTTCTATATATACTTTTTCTGATTATTGGAGCAGGTGTCTCATCATAGTCTTCTCCCTCTTGTTGGGAGAATTCTCTAGACACAAATCAGGCTTTGTACATTTTTATATTGTTATCTTCAACATGCTTGATCTATTAGATCAATCTTGGAAGTCGCCACTAACTTCCCTTCTGGTATCGAGGCAAAAACTATATCCCAGTCCTTCTGACTAGCTTCTTCCTCTGTCACTGAAACAAGAGAATATTCCCAAGATATTTCACATCTCCTAGAAGTCTTTGAAGCTACAATCTAGTATTCTCAACTCATGGCATATGTTTGTCGGTCCTGGAAGACGTCCCTTTTACCCATATGATCCTTTCTGAGATCAAGCTCACTCTTGAGTATTAATAATCCCTCTGAAGCTTGACTCCCTCTGAGTCTATATAATCCTCAGAGCCATCTTCTCCCTCTGATATGGCTCATCAATGCTATATATATTTGCATCATGCAAAGTGTCATGGGACCATGTTGGTCTCTTCCTAGTTATTGCATTGATTTTGGATAGGCCCTTTTGGCTCTACTAACTCTTTCTGATGACCTGAATAGTGATCAACTGCACTACAGGGATTTGTTTTGTCATATTTGGAGCCATCTTCTCCTCATGATCTGTCTCCATATGATATGTTATGTATCTAGCAAAAGTAGCTTCTTCTTCTTCTTCTTCAGTACATGGATGCATATGGTCATGTATACAACTTGGATAGTTTGCTTCATGTCTCATCTAATATGTTGCTTCCTACAACCGTCATTATAGCTCCCTCTGGGTTATTACCTATGACATGCCCAGAGCAAGAACAACAAGGGAGAAACAATAGACAAAAACAATACTTTTTATAATAATAATAATAGAGAACAATCGTCACAGTAGCTCCTTTAGAGCTATCACTTGTGACCTACCCAAAACAAGGGTCAAAAGTAAGAAATACAATAATAATAAATGAGAGCAACACTCTTCTAGTGTTGTGATCATTCATTCTTCAATGGAACCCTGGAAACAAACCAAGAAGTTTCTCCTAGAGGAGATGTTAGTTATATCCGGTAAATGATTACAACAAGCATTTATCTCAATAATGCTCACATACTACCAAGTATAAAAAAATTCAAAGATTGATATCACAACTATAGTGTTTACTTGTAATGAGGCAGTTATCCAACTTGACATGTGCAAATTTTAATCTTATCAACTAAATCAATCAAACATGGAACCTCGAACTTGGAGTCTTGTCCTCAAGATTAAGTGTTGTTTATTTTCTTCCGAGTCTCCTTCACTCAAGATGACAAGTATTCTCTTCAGCGTGTCCTTTGTACTAAGATAATATGCTTTCTTAACAGAAATTTGAGTTAGAGAATAAATTCTATAAATCAAAATACAATCTAGATGTTCATAAGATCATAACAAATAGAGGCATATTAAATTGATCAAACATGAGGTGCATTGTTCCTCTGAATGTGTTGGATTTGAGATCCCTCTAGATCTATGATTTTGTATAGACAAAAGATCCTTTCTCTTGCAAATGCCCTTTAAAAATAATGATACAGTTTAAACATATTTAAGGACACACCTCTCACAGTATCTTGCTAGGGTAAGGCGAACTAGGACAATAAAACACCAGTCCCAACACTTTAAAAAAACTTTCGCTGCAACTGGTACTGCAGCCGGTGCTGACACTGCAACTTGTGTTGCAACTGGCATGAAGGAACTGGCACTGGCACTACAACTGCAACTCCAACTGATGCTTCAACTGCAATTGCAACTGCAACTGATACTTCAATTGCAACTTAGGGTTTTATGAGGAAACCAAAATTTTTCAATCTTCATAATTCAGAATTATGATCCAGGGACTAGATGCGCCTTTCTAGGGCAAGCTCCTAGATGTGGTTACTTCCTCCAACATCCTCCTTAAACAGGGAAAATGTCACACTTAGGGTTTATGCAGAAACCTTAATTTTGCAGCAGTTATGATTCTAAAAACTAGATTTTGGAGAGGGTGCATTGAGGCTAACCACTTCTTATAAACTGTGAGTTGGTCTCTTTCAAGCATGCTCTGAAACCATGTTGATGTTTTACTTATGCAACTAGCAGTTATGATTCTTCTTTATTATTACAATCATTTAGCACATTAGCTGCATATATAAGATCACTAAAAGAGAGGGAATCACATAAACAATAGAGACACATAGATTATCTCGGGAAACCCTCATGGGGAAGAAAACCCAACAAAAACTTCCTCAATATAGATAGACCAAAAACAAAGCAGAAGATCCTCCTCTACTCCTTCACTAGGAAAGAGTAGCCCACCACTTAACCAAGAGATGGACCAAAACCCTCCTTGGTGTCACCCCGAGTTGCATCAGCTACTCCTCCAAGACTTGTGCACTTTTTCCTCTTGTTGCAGATCACATGAGTGAGTGTGAAAATGCGGTGCTAGCCTCCTTTATAAATAGTAGTCAAGCCTCCCTTAATTAGGTTTGGGCCGACCTGTCACTTTACCCTTTTAATTTACATTTAATTGTCAAGGCACAAAAGGGATGACTTTTACAAGGGCACAATAGGGCCTAATTAATAAATATAATATAATAATATTATTCAACACTCTATCGTAGGTAGAATATTCTTCAAAGTTACAATATTTCAACACAAAGTTCATCTTCCAAGCTTTATTACTTATCTTTTCATCCTTTAAACTTTTCTTCAGCTGGTTCAGGAAGTTTGAACATATTGAAAAATTACCCATGTCAGACATTTGACAAATGAATTCATTCATTGGCTCTTTGGGATCCTCAATGTGGTACTTTCTTTATGTTTCTTTGTAGAGCATGGAATGCTTAGTTGATGGAGGAGGATAAGGGATAGTTTCATAGGTCATATCCATATCTATGCAACCTCCCATGTGGGATCCACATTTTCTAGAAAGAAGCATTCCCCAAGCATCGGGGACATCAATTACTAGCACATCCATGTTAGAGGAAGACTCTGGGAGGAAAGCTAACTTGAATGGAAAATCTATGATGATTCCATGGGTTTCAATTTCCCTGGAATCCATGGCACACAGATTGTGATAAGGGCTTGTAACTTTAATACCTAACCTTTGCATAATCCCCTTAGTAATAATGTTGGATGAAGCACCAGAATCATACATACAATTATGCAACCATTGATCATTTATTTCTAAAGACACAAAAAAGGATGGAGGACCACAGTGATTTCATGCACAGATGATGGAGGACGTTGTAGTAGCAGGTAATTGGACATCACTTGGAGGCATGGTTGCATATCTCTCTCCCTTATACGTGGCCTTTGGAGGCCCTTGACGTCACCTTCTAGCCCTAGACATCATCTTCTTGGCTAGGGTTTTGATGGATATATGGGTACCGAAGATTGGCATGGCTTTGGGTGAGGAGACACCTCACTTCACACTCTTTCACCCCATCAGATGCCACTTTCCCTTTGGAGGCCCAACATTTACGTTTGGAGGCATGATGTCACCCTCTCCTAGCATGACATCACCCTTTTAGCACATAACATCACCCTTTTTAGGGTTTTGTTTTGTATTTTTGTATTTTGCAATGTTGTTGAAGGAAAATTAAGGGGTCAACCCCACTTACTTTATGTTGTTGAGAAATTATGTGGACAAATTGTATTAGGGTGGCCTCATATAAAAAGGCCACCCTCACATTTCATTTTAGGATCACAACTTCTCAACTTTGTGAGAGATACTTCTGAAATTTTCGCCCTCTAAGGGTTATTATCTCTCTTGAACTCATGCGTTATGTTTGGAAGGTCAACTTTTGGATGGTTTCGCTGATTTTGGATGGGAATTTCTGCAATTACGGTTTTATCTCATCATATCTTGTTGAAGTGAGTGAATTTTCTGCAATTTTTTTTCTTATGCTATTAATGCTTCATGGTAAATTTGTTATTTCATGCTAGACATATTGTTTGATGAAACCCTAGGAGAGGAACATAAGTGCTTCTTCCTCTCACAAGGTATCTTTTGTCCAAAATCTGTGAAAGAATCCTTGCTAGGGTTAGACTTATAAATCCCTAAAGTGTTGGCACTTTAGGATTTTAGCCCTAGACTCCTTGATTTTGACCCAGTGGAAGCTACAAGAAGGGAGAAACGGTTTCTAGGGTCCAAATGTGCTTACACACTAAAAGTCCTTCTCCTCAAGACTCAAAACCTAAGGCCCTAATGTGCTAGCACCTTCGAGTTTGAATCCTACCTCTTGGTTTCAAGTAGTTCATCATCCAAGCCTAGTTGCATTTGTTTTTATAAGACTCCATAACCCTTAAAATGCAGTAGTTTTAAAGCATTATCATGGTGAATTGTTTGAAAAACTCATTCTCTCAATTCTCTTAAGAATTCTACTAACCTAACTAACACTAACCTTGGCAAACTTGTCCAATAACTTCTTCTTGTTATACAAATTTTGCTACAACTATCTAAATTACCTTTGTTTGTTGCATACACTCATCTATTGGTAGCTTAACTTGTTCATAAATTGCCTTAAACAATTACATATTATTATAGTGGATGTATCCTAAGTTTTCATGGTAAATTGTTGCATTTTTTCACACTAATTGTTGTTGCTGTTATAATTCATTTATTGTTGTTATATCATTGTTTACTGCTGGAAAATTATAACAACCATTGCAACTTATCTTGTCTAGTGTCTTAAAGAGGTATTAATTGCATGTTTGGACTTGGAAATAATCATATATACGCTGTAAAGTGTTCTTGTTCTGGGCGGGTACTCAAACAAATTCATATCTCTTCTACTACCTTGACCTAGACCAATATTTAGGTGATCAGGAGAGGGGGTGGTAGGCTTTGCTACTATATTAGCTACTTTGATCCCTCAAGGTCACCAGGATAGCCTCCCTTGTGGTGGACCTCTTCCTTCACTAAAACGAGGGAAGTTCTTACTAAGGTGACAGTTGTAGGATCTTCCATACTTATGCAAGATTTGGGGTTCTGTGTTGGGATTTGCATAAGTACAAATCTTGCGATAACATGCACCAAAGCAAAGGGGTGAATAAATATGAAACTTCTATTTCATTTTAGATCTATTTACTTTCCTATACTATCTTAGTCAAGCCACCTTAATTTAGAGACATATATAATTGCTTCAATTATCACCTCCATACAAGCCACCTTAATTTAGATACATATCTAATCGCTTCAATTATCACCTCCATACAATCTTCAATGGGATTATTAGGCCATTATAAATAACCTTGAATTGATCAATCCTTAGAACTTCTTGACCCATTTCCTTCTCTTTTACCCCCTCCATTTCTTTTCTTGTAAGAAAATTAAGTGGCAACTATCTTTCCATATCCAAGGCTCTTATCCTTTAGCTTTTCCTTCTTTGTCATTCCCTTGGACAATATAGAAAGGTCAATATTCTTAGGATCTTCCCCCATTTTATCTATGACTCAAACCCCTTGTTGTGTGGATCCTTGATCTATGTAGGTCCCCTTCTTTGTAGACCTTAACTCACCTTGGTGATTACAATGCCTAGAGGTGTTGGTGCATTTTGATGACCCATTTCCTTCTCTTTCACCCCCTCCTTTTCTTCGCTTGTAAGAAAATTAAGTGGCGACTAGCTTTCCATATCCTAGACTCTTATTCTTTAGCTTTTCCTTCTTTGTCATTCCCTTGGACAATGTATAAAGGTCGATATTCTTAGGATCTCCCCCCATTTCGTCTATGAGTCAAACCCCTTGTGTGGATCCTTGATCTATGTAGGTCCCCTTCCTTGTGTTCTTTGTAGACCTTAACTCACCTTGGTGCTAACAATGCCTAGAGGTGTTGGTGTGCTTTGATGATCCTTCCTCTAATTTAAGGTTCATGTGTGCTTTGTGGGTCCCATTCCTTATTCGTTTGTTAATACTTATACTTTATCAGTTCCATTCCTTACTCATTTTGTCAATCCTTGTGCTTTGAGTTCCCCCTTCCTTGTATGATATATGAATCCTCCCCTCACTTAAGTACACATCACTTATTAATGGATGTGCATTTTGTGTGTCCCCTTCTTTGTGTACTTTGTGGATCCTCCCTCACTCTAATCTTAATATTACCTAGAGGTTTGTGTGTGCTTTATGCATCCCTTTAATCATTAATGTGTGCTTTGAAGGTCCTACCTTACTATATTACTAACATTGTTTAAAAGTGAAAACATTGTTTAGAAGTGCCTATATGCTTAGTTGTCTCATTCTTTATGTTGCATTTTCAATTGATATTTTACATAAAATCAAATTGGTATGCCCCTTGCTAAATATTTTGTTCCATGCTTATATGACTTACTTTTTCTGGTCCACATTTTTGTGATTATGTTTTAATTGCAAGCTTACTAAAAATCCAAATTGCATATCCTTTGTCGAAGATTTTATTCCATGTTAGTTTGATTGCATCTTTATGTTAAAAATGATGTAAAAACAAAAAGCTGTATATAATAATTTTACATTAACAACAATGTTGAAACATAAAAGACAATTACAACTTATGCAATTCACCACAAGCACCAATTTTTTATTGGTCAATGTCCCTTTTTTGGATTTCTTTCTCACATCAGTATGACTCTTTTTATCAGCCAATGTCCCCTTTTCAGATTTCTTTCTCACATTGGTATCTCTATGTTTAAATTAAATGAAAGACAAAAAACAAAGAGTGTAGTAATCTTACATGGGGAACAATGTTGAAATGTTAAAAAAGGTAGCTTGAGAAGCACTACACAATCTACAAGCACCAAATTTTATGTGATTCTTATAATATGAGTCATTTTGAAATATAAAATACAAGCACCAAATTTTATGTGATTCTTACAATATGAATCATTTTGAAATATAAAATACACGTGTAATTATGAAATGCTATACACTAAAAAATTATGAATTAAAAAACTAGCATTTAACTTTCTTCCCTTTGGTACTAACATCATTATATTATTTCCTTTCTGATTCCTTCTTAATTACAAGCTTATCGATTCCCTTTGTTGTCTTTGTCATTTTTATACTTTCTTAATTACAAGGTTATTGACTCCTTACTCTCTTTACATCATTGTTGGCTTTATGATGTCTTCTTAACTAGAGGCCCTTTTACTTACATTTGTAATATTTACATCATTGTTGTCTTTGAGATGCCTTCTTAATTACAATCTTGTTAAGTCTCTTTAATAATACCATCAAAATCAGTACAACAATTAGCTCCCTTACTTTGGTACCAATATCAATGACAATCCAAAAGTTTATTTCCTTGCTCTATTATTAAAACTAATACCAATCCAAAAATTAATTCTCACTCTTTTATATTAACAATACTTATACGTACCTATATGCATTGGGTATTGTGTTTTAAACATTTTACATTGCAAAAAAAACAAAAATAGCTTAACCTACAACCAATTACTTCTAAGAATTTAAAACCAAGTCCTAAAAGAACTATGTAGGTTATCTATAATATTGGGTTCAAAGAGTTTAAACACTTGACAAACAGGATATAAGGCAACAAATTTTACATGTCCCCATTAGAGTAGCTTAGACTTCCTAAAGTGAAATTTATCATATCTATGGAATCCAATTGAATGCCACCTCTTTTTAGCATTACTCAAAATAAATGATAGAAATTATTTAGGATAATATGCATGACAGATCAATTGGTTTTTGCACATGGTAAAGATCAATGGAAATGGAGCAAGAGCGGCTTGAACTCTTGAGCTCGTGATTCCTCAACATTGCTATGACACTTAAACCAATAAGCTACTATGCCACCACCCCTTCTATATAGAAGGTTACGTTAGAAATAAATAGATGTGCTCGTTTTTCCATAGACAATATAGCAATATTGTAACCCAACCATAGGCCGAAGCCACCCTCGAGCACCTTAACCTTGACAGATAGAATAATTCCAGAAGCAAACCCTTAGAACCAATGGCCAACCAAGGTAGCATACGTCTCTCCAAAGCTAGCACACCAAGCAGAGAGTCCAAACCATAACCAAGGCAGAAAGTCCAAACCATAACCAAAGACCAAAATCCCAGTTGCAGTAGCTGCAGCTGCACTCCAAAACTTGCACACCATTGGTTTGTGTGAGCTGTGAGAGTATATGTCAAATGAGGTCTAGCGCCCTCTTATTTATACTACTCCAAATCACCTGACTGGGCTGACTTCTATTCCTCAAGACTAATAACTCAAAATTAATTAGTCTCTTGAGTTGACTTGTCTTCTAGGGTTATTATCCAATGTTTTAGGGTTTCTCTTGCTTCCCGAAATATTCTAGTCTCGTCAAGGTTACACGTAGAGGTTAATACCTCTTGCAACTACCATAATATCAACACTCCCTCCTATTTAGGGAGGTATTAAAGGCAATGGTCTTGAGCACAAACATACCATTCAACCAGTAGCATCATCATAGCCACACATGCTATCTAATGATCACGTAGATCAACTCACGAGCAAGATCATCACTATCAATATCATCTGATAGCATCCACTGCATCATCTCTCGAAGCCATAATCCATCTGAGTAATCGGGCATGATGCTGAAAAAGTCACTCACTCCACAGAGTGATACAAGGACCATTCTTCTAATCCGGACATATGTCCTAGAAGAATAATTGTTCCAACAGATGTTGAAAGCCACGCCATGGGCTACAAGGACCATTCTTCTAATCCAGACATATGTCTTAGAAGAATGATTGTTTGGACCATTTTTCCCTCCGGCCACTATTGTGAACTCTGGGAAAATCTCTATCTTGTACCAATTTCTCCACTCTGGTCACTACTGTGAACTCGAAGAGATGAACCATTCTTCTAATCTGGACATACGTCCTAGAAGAATAACTGTCCATGGTATATTGACAATCTGTCAACCTGGACCATTCTCCACAGGGAGAATGTATGTCCATCATCAATCTGTCTTGCCTGGACCATTGTTGGCGCAGGCCAATTTTCGGAGAAAACCAAGGAAATTTTGAAGATTTCAAGACATCGCCAAAAAATAGGGGAGTGCACCAGAAATAGAGGAAAACCAGTGCTAAGAAAAGCAGTTACAAAGTGGACAAACTGTTGTGGATTAGTTGGAAAGTGGACAAGCACCGACTTGGAGAACTGTTGGATCGTGGACCAACGAAAATTAAGTCAAGGAGAAAGTGGACAAACCTAATCCGCTTACGATTAGGGTTTTTGCAAGGGTGTTGTCCCAGTTTTGTATAAGTAGAATGTATTCGGACCATGAGAGTGTGGGTGGATGTATATTGTTGAGGTTCTAGTACGTCCTTTAGTTGAGTAGGTCTTGTTGAGAGACTTTTGCGATTTGTGGAGATCCACTGTAATGGAGGAAGGAATGTACAGTGCGCAACACTAGATTTTGCAAGAAAATGAATAAAGAGCCCAAGCAACAAATCTTTGTGGATGTAGCCCATGAGGGGGTGAACCATGGTATATCTGTTTCATGTGTATGAATGGTTTCATTGCTTACTGTTATGTTTGAGTTAACAAGATTTATGATGAATATGTTAATTGATAAAGGTTATATTACTGCGCACTAAGGAAAAACTCACGAAATTTGCAGAACAACACTAAGTAAATGAATGTCATAGCTAGTGTCTGGATCTGAATCTTATGTTACAATAGATGAATACCTATCATTGAATACATGTCTTTATAATGGTTAATAAAGTCTTATTGGAATATTAGTGTTATTGGTCTAAACTAAGATCTAATGAGGGTTTGAAGGCTAACAACGAGTAGATCCAATGCCTCTGAGAGAGAAATACATCCCATCCCATGGTTGCAGACATCTCAGTCCCGCGACCACCCATTCAAGTCATCTTGGGTGAGACTGTGCAATGCACTTTGTGCGTTGTGTTACCTTCTGGTATCAGAAGGGCCGATGGTCGACGGGTTGTTGGTAATCCTGTAGTTAGAACCCGGGTCAGCCCATAAGTAACCAATAACCATTCTTTGCCTGGAGAATGTCTGTCCATCAACACACTGACTATCCATCTAACTGGCAATCATCTCCAACACTAATGGTAGTCTTCTATGGCAATAAGAACAATGCCATCCAATAGAACAAAATTGTGTCTATCCATGGTAGTATACAACTACTATCCAGTGGTACACAACCACTCCTAATAGCACACAACTATTAACTAGTGACACACAATCACTATCAGTGGATCACATCCACCACAGTAGCATACAAATACTGTCCAAAGACATACAATCTCTACAACAATCATATCATTTGATATCAACCTGCATAAACAATATCATGATACAAACTGAGTCATCTGGGCCATTCCTCCACTCACAGCTGTCAAATATGGAAGAGCATCTGCCCTCGGAAAGTAAAAACATCAGCCATGGACTATCTGGACTATTCTTCCAAACCATAGAAGAATAACTGTCCCTGATTTATGAGCCTAGACCATTCACCTAACTAGGCCATTCCTCGGGCATTAATCAGAGTGCAACCTGCAGAGAATGAGTCTGCCCTAGGGAATGCCTGTCCTTGATTGCTGAAGCTAGACCATTCACCTAACTGGGCCATTCTTCCGGCACTAATCATAGTGCAACCTGGAGAGAATGATTCTGCCCTAGGGAATGACTCTCCTGCACCAAACTCCTATAACGAACCATTCTTCGAAACTGCTCACAAGTGTGAACTTCGAAGGAATGACTGCCCGGAGAGGAAGACCATTATGCTTGACCACTACTTAGAGTGTCTGCCAAGAAGAATCACTGTCCTAGACCATTCCCCCACATTGGTCGCAAGGGAAATTTTTGTCTAAGGTACATCAAAAATTTATCAGACCATTTTCATTACTAAAATGACTGTCTGATCTAGACCATTTTCCGAACTGGAAAATGCATGTTCGTAAGAAATCTTGGGCCACTTTCCGGACTGGAAAGTGATTTCCCAACCTGGACCATTTTTCGAATTGGAAAATCATTGTCCATAAATCAATAACATATCAATACTCCCTCCCAACCTAGGAGTAATCTCTTCATTATCCAATAAGGAAGTCATCTCCACGAGTACCAACTTGTCCCTTAAGCACACAAACTTTTCATCTTGGACAAAGGATTTACCAAAATATCTGTATCTGCTCATCTGTGGAGATATATTGGAGAACCACTTCTCCCCTATGGACTTTATCATGGAGAAAATAATATTGGATCTCGATGTGCTTCGACCTGTCATGGAACACCGGGTTCTCTGAAAGCTTCACACAACTTTGATTATCACAATATATCACAGTCGAATCCAACACCTTATCAAACAGTCCAAAAACCAGCTTACGAAGCCACACTGCTTCCGTACAAGCATCACAAGTTGTAATATACTCTGCTTTTGTAGTGCTGAGTGCAACAAACTTTTGTTTCCTGCTAGCCCATGATATCGTGGCGAAGCTCAAACATATCCAATAAGCACTTCTTCTGTTATCTGCACTCCTTGTCCAACCTGAATCGATAAATCCATGCAGCTATATATCATGTCCCACAAAGCAAATATTCGGCTAAGTATTCTCTAAATACATTAATGAGCCAATTAATTTTCGATACAGAGACAGGTCTCTTGGATCATAGTCTCTCAACTTCTTCAGATCTATCATCATGGGAGTTTGCCATGGATTTGCAATCCATCATCCTAGACTTCTGAAGAACCATTTCACTATACTTCCTCTGTCATAGGAAGTTTTCACCACGCTTCTGATGTACATGAGAGGCTTTGCACCAAGTTGCTTGAATCCATACAAGGTCTTCTTTCATTACATACAAGGGTCTCTTTCTGGTATACCTCAAAACCTTGAGGCTTCTCTACATATTCTTCTTCTTCAATTACTCTGTTGAGAAGAACAATCTTTACATTCATCTGATGTAAACTCCAACCCATGGATACTACAAGAGATATAATGGCTCAGGTAGAGGTATGTCTGGGTACTGGAACAAGGTTGTCATCATAGTATTCTCCCTCCTTTTGGGAGAACTCTCTAGCCTTGAGTCTCGCCTTGTATCTATCAATGATCCCATCTATAAGTCTTTTTTCACAATTTCTCACATACATTGCTCTTCATCACAACTTGCTTCCATTCCTTCTGCTTCACTGCTTCTAGTGGGTTCAAACTGGTTCAATTGGTTGTTCTGACTTTTCTTTCTTTCTTGGAATCTTCATGTTCTTCCTCATGTTTCTCTTTAATGTTGGAATCCATGGAATCTTCTATAGATTACATTCCCTTCTTTCATGAAGGCTCCAACCTTTTCCTTCCTCCATAGGAACATAAATGTAGATGGATAACCAAGGATATTCAAGGCTTATTTTCGAAGAAGACTTCTTCTAGAGTCAAGCTAAACACGTGTTGCTTATCGTGGCTACTACTTGTAATGAAGAACATGGACAGATACTTCATAGTATTCATAGATTCTTCAATGGATCATATCATTGGGGATTAGCTCCCTCCTAATCTCAGCTTCATGCCTAAATGAGCAATATACATGCTCTCCTTTTGGAATTATGTGATAAGCTCCCTTCATCTGAGAGAGTCCATGCTTCCGTCTGTTGCATCTCTCTTTACTTTCTGCAAAGTGTCACAAGCTTGTTCTAGTTTCCTTTTGATTCCTAACTTCCTTCGAGTCTGACTCCTTTGAGTCTCTTTAAGTTTGTTTCTATCTGTTATGATTGCTTCCCATCTAGCAGTTGTGTCATCCTTATAAACTTTTTCTATGACAGCTTCCGCAAGGATTGTTCATCACAAGGATACCTGCCCGGAACAAGAACAACAAGAGAAAACAATAAATATCTATCTAGAGGAGATGTTAGTTCATCTTGCGAACAACTACAATAAGCATCTATATCAATAGTATTCATATGCAGTCAAGTATTCATTGCACCTAACAATAATAGAATCTTTCAAAGATTGCTTTCACAATTTGTAATGTAGCAACTACCCCCCTTGATATATATATATATATATATATTAACAATTTAATCAAACATGGAACCTGAAGCCTCACTTACTATGGAGGGTGCACTTGTTTTTATGAATGCACTGAATCCAAGATTACAGCTTGGACAAGATCTCTAGTGCTTTCCCTGCAAACACACTCATGTTTTGCTAGATGATATAACTTAGATAACATATACAAGTGCATACCTTTGAAACCTTGCAGCATCGTCTAGCTCTAAAACTATATACCATCTTGACAAGAAGAGATTAGAAATTCAATCAGAAGATTCAATGATCAGAACAAGCTAGAAACTCTAAAATGTCAACTTTGACCACAAAATCAATTTGACCAGAAGTCAACCTTTGACTTTGACTTTGACCCCAAATTTAAACCTGACATTTTGCTTGCTGAGAGTACAAAGAGGTGCGCTAGGCTAGGGTGCACTAGGATGTCAAGGAATTAGGTCAAACGTTTCATCATAAGTGCATGAACACAAGGGTTAGGGTTTGTTGCAGCTGTAACTGGTGCCACAACAAACTTAACAAATAATTTCCCAATCTATCTTCCAATGGTTAGACTATCTGAAGATAGTGTGGGCCTATAACCTGTTAGAAATAAAGAGACATGCTCGTTTTTCCATACAAAATATAGCAATATTGTCACCCAACCATAGGCCGAAGCCACCCACGAGCACCTTAACCTTGACAGATAGAATAATTCCAGAAGCAACGCACCAAGCAGAGACTCCAAACCATAACCAAGGCAGAAAGTCGAAACCATATCCAAGGACCAAAATCCCAGATGCAGTAATTGCAACTACACTACAAAACTTGCGCACCACTAGTCCGTGTGAGCTGTGAGAGTGTATGTCAAATGAGGTCTAGCGCCCTCTTATTTATACTGCTCCAACTCACTTGATTGGACCGACTTCTCTTCCTGGAGACATAGAGGTTAATACCTCCCGCAACTACCATAATATCAAGAGGTTAAAACTAGGTTTATCTCTTTCCAACCAACTCTCAAACTACCTTTTATCATACTATTTTTATAAGTATTCACTGTCTATTTTATAATTCAAAAAATGTAAATATTTTATAATATGTTAATATTGACAATAGAATTACTTAATAGTAAATATTGATGAAAATTTGAAAGTTCAGAAAAAAAAGAAGGTATAGATTAATATAAATTGGTTTGGTGTCCAATGTGAGAATCATCCATCATCATGCATAAATGAATTTTCCCCATGTTCCACCACACAGAATGATGTTTATTCTTCATGCTACTTCGTTTCTTATTATACTCCAAAAACTTAAATTTCATACAACCTTTCATATATAAGAAAAAAACAAATAAGATTAGTTTTCATGGTTTTATATTTTTTTTACACTAAATATAACAATTTATTTTTTTTGCTACTATAGATTAGGATTAATGACCTCTTTATAGTATCCTTATTTTTGCTTATCCTTTAAATTTTACCACACCATAATTTCTCCTTAAATATAAATAACTGTAATATAATTTTTTATGGTATTAATATTATGTAAATCGATCTTCTGTATTCTCCAATGATATCTCAATCACCACTATTTTAAAGGTTAATTAACATATTCTCTTTAAACGAAATTTAAAGAAATATTACTGTGAAGGAAAATATCTTCCCTTTTCCTAGCATCTTTGGATGGAATGAGGCTCCATCACTAACCAAACTGACAACACAGAGGGACTAAAGGATTTGAACTAAGACCTATGGCCTCCTTGTGGACAACATGCCTTGGCTACATGATTTCTCCAATTAGCCTTTGATTGATCTAAACAACAACCATAAGTTATTAATTGTGAATGACAATAATTAATGATGTCCTAAATAAAAGATGCTTCACCACCAAAGAAGTTGATCTAATTCTCCATCCAAATTGAAGTTGATCAATATTAGGCAATTATGGATTGAGATTGACCATAACTAAAGTTTTTATTGAACCCCTACAACATCCATCATGTATCATGTAATGGTTTAAGAAGTAGCCAAACAATTATAATCTTAAATACAATTTACCCCAAATCAAAGTTGATCAATTGAAATAATCCTTGATTGACCTTCATTTATCAACCTAAATTCTATCTCTGAATTCTAATACCATTGTATAATATACCAAAGAGATTAAAGTAATCTCTACTATAAATAATCTCTACTTCATTGTAGAGTCATTCCTTATATTATATTTCAAACTTGTTTAATTTTCTCAATAATAAATTTAATGTCACCTTCCACTCTTAAAACCATAATTTCCAATTCATCCTAAACATTTCCTTAAAAACATATATATCATTTCCAATTCATCCTAAACATTTTCTTAAAAACATATATAATTTCCAATTCATCCTAAACATTTCCTTAAAAACATATATATCATTTCCAATTCATCCTAAACATTTTCTTAAAAACATATATTTTTGAAATTATTAGTAATTACTCCTATTAAATTTAAATAAAATGAAATTATTAAAATTTACTTTAATAAAATATTTCACCCAATCACTTAAAAAGCTAAATTCCTTAGTATTACTTAATATTACAACTTTTCATCTTGTTACTTGATATTATATTTTTTTATCTTATATTTACCATGTTGCATTTTGCATTTAATATAGTATCATCTTTTTATATGTTAGCCGTTTTTAAAATATGATATAACCTTTAAATATATTCCAAGACATTTTTTTAATAGCATATAACCTTTAAATATATTGAAGACATTTTACTATGTATTATATACTAATATATAATTCATGAATAAGCTTAATATATCATGAATAATAGTTTTGTATTAAACTATAACTCAATTAAAYTTAAGTTTGTATTCAACGATAACTCAAAGCACAGGCGTATGTATATTTATGATATATAATTAATGAATTTTTTGAACTCAAMTTTAACTCAAAGCACATGMGTGTGTATATTTATGATATATAATTCATGAATTTTTTGAACTCAACTATCTCAAAGCAGAATATGTCAAAAAAATGCCAAACATTTTTCACACTAGCCAAACATTTTTCACATTCAAYGATGAAACATAAGTCTACCAGTGAACACACTATTAATTGAACATATTTACACTAAAACTGCATTAAACATTTTAATGCTATTAAATGAATGTGTTTCCACTAAAACTTCATCAATAGAACCCTAACCAAGAATAGCAAAAGGTTGGACCTTTCGCTTTGAAAGCAAAACAAAATGAGAAACATAAGAGATCTTTCTGAAAATAATATTACACCCGCAACTTAGGACAAAGCCTGGTATAGGCAGTTGATAAACCCAAGAAACCCTGCATCTGCAATGACACTTGTTGGTAGGTAGAAACTCTGCATCTGCAGTAGCATTTGTCTCATTTGTCTTTCTCTCGGAACCCAAAAGCTAATTGAGATTTAAAAAAACGGAAAACAAATTTTAACCCTCGTTCCAAAGGATACTTGAGCATGCAAGTCCATGTATGTATACACATTCACCCGAGATCTCTCACACCCTGGGGTTGTAAGAGTACTTACTTCACTCCATGCAATTTTACCAAGAGTAACGATAGACCATTTTTTGTTTGGTGATGGCTTGCACTAACTACATCTTTTTCTGCAAATTGAGTTTTGAGTCTGTTTGGATTAACCTAGTCCTCAATGCAATAGTTAAATATGTAGGCCACATTAACGTATTACACAATAACATGTATATGGGGAATTTTGAACCTGGGTTTGAGCACTGAAAGTACTTTGATTTAAATTTTAATCATTTGACTACAACCAGCCTGGTTGAAGTTTCACTTACAATGGTGTTACTGTTTGATGTTATTTAAATTGTTTGATGTATTGTAATATCATTGAAGATTTTGGGATAATAAGTTGATAATCTGTTCTGACTACATCATGCTCATTATGTTCTGTAATACAAAGACCTTGAAAAGAATCTTGCCCAGGTCATTGCTTTTAGGTCCATTTGCTCTTTAGTTACATGATTTCTTAAGCTGCTAGTTGGCAAGAGTTTAAAAACGGATGTTCAAGACACATCACTAACATGATTACATAATTTCAGGTTCTAATATTATTGCCATATTCTCAACTTGAAAGGCAATAAAATTTTACACTATCAACTTATTACACGTAAAAGCATGATAAATACATTGATATCTTGTTTTACACTATCAACTTAATACACAGAAAAACATGATAATTGCATCGAGATATTTTTTTAAAACGTTGAATCACATGCGGAAATGTAGCTAGGCCGTGATCACCTAGCTACCGTTCTAGGTACTAAATTGTCATATATAATTTTGGCCGTGGCGTTAAAGCCATTACATATTTCTCTAAATACGGACCATAAAGGGAGCTATTTGGGATGGATAATAAACTGGATACAAAGGTTGATGCTTTTAATATGTGAATATTGGGAATAAAACTAAACATAAATAAAGCATAATGTCATGCATTGTATCTTCCTTCCAACTTTCTAGGTTCATTATCATTCATTGACTTGTACTTTGTATCTGCTTTTTGATGTTGTGGGTTCATTGGTAGTATCTTTGTATTGACTGGAATCGTTCATCACTACCTGATGTTAAATCGATCACCTGGTTCGTTATCATTCAAGCATTCACTGGACTGGCCTGGAATCATTAATATAAGTTTGGAGTGAGGACATCCCAAGGATGTTGAAGGACTTGTTTCTGGATTATCTGGTCTGCCCCTGTGATGCCCAGTTATGGATTTGAATATTCCTCGAGTATTTCTTTTCCATCTGATAATTTTTTTTTTACATGGTCCATTCTCATTCTGACAGCATCATTTTGCATGGAATCTGCTTTGGTGTTAAATTGCCCTGGAACGTGGAAATCCTACCCATTACTGAAAAGGATGAGGAGCTCTTTGCATCTTAGAATTACTCTGGTGAACTGGATGGAGGAAACTTCTCTTAGCCCATGAACTGCAAAATAATCAACTGTGAGTCTCCAATTAGAGTTATAATATGATTTGTAAGTTCTTTTAGGAATCACAAGCTTTTCCATACGACCAAAACTTCTGCGACATTATTATTGGAAACCCTAATGTTCCACTCGATATTCAGGATCAGGTTCCCAAATGGTCAAATAACTTATCCCTCCCAAGCTTGAGGGTCCCCGATTTCCCTTCAACGCGCCAACAAGGAACAGAGTGAATCCAAGAGGAGGAGGTGCCTGTCCACTTGTTTGAGATTATATCCATAGTCTGAATGACTCCATCCACATCATTTACTTGTCGCTTGGATCTAGACTACAAAAATTTCCTAAGAAATTTTCAAAGATGGTTTCTCCAATTGAGATAATGCTTTTATTTTTGGTCAATTCTAGATTTGTTGTTTGCCCATTGAATATTTTGCTCAGGTATAGTAACGATCTTTTCAGTAACAAAACCCAAAAGCTAACTGAGAATTAAAAATAGGGGGAAAACAAACTTTAACCCTCATTCCAAAGTCCACGTCCAAATCCACAACCATCACCTTTCAAAACCCGGGATCCCCTTCTGCTAGTAAACCCTTGGGGAAGGCAAAGGATTTAACCTCACATCTCCTCTACTGTCGAATAAACCAGTGAAGAATGCATCACCAGAGGAAACGAAGAAACATATCCTCAAATCCTTCTCAAATTGTTTTTATGTCGTGGAATGAGGGCCATGGAATGCTGGAAATCCATCAAGTCCAATGGGCTTTGTTTGAAATCCACATATGCCTACAAAGGGCACGATTCATTCTCTTATCATATTTGTATGCCACGAATCAAGTATCAAATTATACTGTGGAAGTGGCATTGATATGGCCTTGCAGGGTCTTAATGAGTTGTTGTTAAGTGAAATAACCATCACAATCAGTGTATCCATTAACTCACGATTATGTGGAGTATAGCCCATTGGCATTCAGTCTACTAGTTGAATGACCTAGCTTGACGGACTGGCAGTGAACCCTAGTCAAACCCTAAGAGAGCACACTCTCTCTTCATGTCAACAAATAACAATGAACCTTTGGGTGTAAAAACCATACAATCATCAATAACTCTAATCCCCAGCCTTCCTGTACTACAGTTGATCCTTCTAGAAGTGTACCAGTATCTACATTACAACCTGTATATTAGGCGAAGGGAGGTGGAATACAATCACCACCTGTACAACTTCGTTGGCTCCCTTCCATCATCCTGTTGTCTAGCTCTCTTAAGGATTCACTTGTACAACTTAGTTGGCTCCCTTCCATCATCATGTTGTCTAGCTCTCTTAAGGATTAACTTCAAAAAACTTTATATGATCTGCTATACTGCAGAGAAAGCCAAAGAACATTCACAAAGAAAGATAAAAATGAACATAGGATATGAGTAAGCAAAATGAACCATTCGACTTATTTGGTAGAATAGGCAGCCTTTATATAGGATAGGTTGAACATACAATGGTTCTGCTCAAAGGTGTACCAAATATAACAAACCAACAGCTAGAAAAGGTCCCAAACCCTAACAACTATCTTAGTTGACCAGGTCCTTGGGACTTGTGCCCAACCTCCCGCTCCATCTAGCCTTTGTGGTGAAGTGCACTGCATCTGGAAGGAGGTGCACCTTTGTGGTATCTCACACTGGTTTACCTCGAGATGTGTGCTCTCCTCCTTGGGGAGTGCGCCTTCTAGCTTGCCCAATTCCTCCCTGTTTAAGCTTGTAAGTGTCGACTTTTGTGAGCTACTGTGGAAACTGCTGAGACATGGCGGATTGTGATAGCCATTTAGCTTGGGCTGGAAGTTGACCCTTGTGAGCCACTAGAAAGGAAGTGTGTTGCTAAGTGCGAGTAGTGGTGGTGCGTGTATCCAACACTATGTCCTGAAGGAGAGGTGGTTGGAAATCTGGAACCAACTCAGAGGGGTGCGAGATGGTGACCTCTTCTTCCAGGAGGGGAGGCTCACAACGTTTGACACTGTTCACATTTACCACATCGTGAATACCCAATTGTGGTGGAAAGACGAGGTGATAGGCATTGTCTCCAACTTGCTATAGAACTGTGTAAGGACCATAGCGAAGGGGTTTCAACTTGTGATAACAGTGGGACTAAAAGCGTTAGCGCTCCATGTGAAACCAGACCTTGTCACCAGGGGAAAAAGAGAATGGCTTCTTGTGCACAGCATGACAGGCCTTATAATGTTGTTGGGAAGCTTGTAAAGCCTCAGAAACTTGAGCTTGTTTACGAGCCAAGGTTTGCAAAAAGGACGAGGCACAGGTTTTCTCTTTTTGCTGTCTAGGAGTACCAAAAGGTTGGAGCTGTAAAGGCAACTCATAGGGGGCAACAAGTTGATACCCAAAGCAAGATTCGAAAGGGGACAAGCAAGTAGAAACATGAACTACCCTATTATAACTGTGTTGGACAATGTGGAGGGTGGCATCCCACTGTTTAGATTTGGTAAATGGAATGTGAAGGGCATGGACTAGGCTACAATTAACAACTTCGGTTTGTCCACCCGTTTGCAGATGGAAAGAAGTGGAGTATTTGAGGTGACACCCCAAGAGAGACCAGAGAGTTTTCCAAAATGTACTGAGGAAACGAGCATCACGATCAGAGATAATGTTGGAGGGGAGACCAAAATGAGTCCACACATGAGTGAAAAAGAGATCCTTAGTTTGAGCACAGTAGTAGTCTTAGTGCAAGGGACAAAAATGGCCATTTTGGAGAAGCGACACACAACCACCCAAATGTCATCATGATGACGAAAGGTCATGGGAAGACTGGTTATGAAGTCCATAGAGATAGATTCTGAGGGACGAGAGGGAATAGGTAAAGGTTGATACAGGCCATACTTGCGGTTGGTCGGCTTATGTTGACTGCAAAGGGTACAAGCTTGGATAAATTGCTCAACTTGGCGCTCTAAAGCAGGCCAAAAGAAGTGACGTTGAAGATGCTGAGTAGCTTTGAATGTGTCGAAGTGCCTACCATAAGAGGAGGCGTGGGCTTCGTGAATGAGAACAAGGTGATCATCAATAGTAGGCATGCATAGCTTGTCGACCTTATACAACCAACCATCCTGAATGTTGTAGTCTAGGAAAGGGGTCTGATTAATGACAGTAGGTTGTTACAAGGCAGTCCAGATGGTACCAAAGAAAGGGTCAGAGGCATACTGAGGCTTCCAATCTTCATAAGCAACACAAAGGACAGACAAGATTTGAAGTATTTGAGGAGGGGGGCGACTAAGAAGATCAACCATGCAATTGGTGGCCCCTTTCTTATAATTGATGACCAAGTGGAACGTTTGTAGATAAGCAGCCCACTTCAAGTGACGTTGTTCCTAGAGGTTAGACTGAGAATTAATAAAAATCAAAGGATCATGATCAGTACGAAGAATGGTCTCCTTACCCAAGATATAGTGGTGCCATTGTCTTAAGGCCTGAACCAAGTTGTAGAATTCCTTATCGTAGGTACTGTAGTGTTGTTTTGCTTGAGCCAATGTCTCAAAATGATAAGAAATGGGATGTCCTCCTTGTTTAAGAACTACACCAATTGCATGTTGAGAGCCATCAGTCTCAATTTCAAAAGGTTGTTATAGATCGGGCAAATGGAGGACAATTGTTGAACAAAGTACCTCTTTAAGGAGCTGGAACTGCGCCTGAGCCACCAGAGTCCAAAGAAAAATGGACTGATTGGCCAAATGATGAAGGGGCTTGGCTAGCAGAGAGAAATGAGGAATGAATTTCCTATAAAAATTGATGCCACCAAGAAAACTTTTAAGGGCTAGCAGGGACTGAGGAGCAGGCCAATGTGCTAGAGCCTGAACTTTAGAAGCATCAGGTCGGACACCTTCTTGATCGATTACAAACCCCAAATAAGAGACATAAGTCTAGCCAAAGGAGGACTTGCGTTCCTTGACCTAAAGGTGATTGGTACACAACAATTGGAGTATGTTGCATACATGTTGTAAGTGTTCCTCCCAAGTCTTACTGAAGACCAAAATGTCATCCAAATAGATGACCACAATGCAGCCCAACAAAGGACGAAATATATCATTGATGAGCCTCTGGAATGTGGCAGGGGCATTGGTGAGGCCAAAAGGCATCACCACCCGTTCATAGAGCCCAAACCCGGTTTTAAAAGTTGTTTTCCAAGTGTCGGTAGCAGCCATGCGCATTTGGTGATAGCCCGCCATCAGATCCATCTTTGTAAAATACTTTGCCCCTTTGAGTTGATCAAGCAAGTCTTTGATACGAGGGAGAGGATAGCGATTTTTGAAAGTAATCTTGTCAAGAGCGCAGTAATCGGTGACTAAACGCCACTCTCCTTTTTGGGAATAATGAAGGCAGGGGAGGCGCAAGGAGAGCAACTAGGTTGGATGTGGCCGACATTGAGAAGTCGTTGGAGTTGGCGTTCAATTTCTGCAACCTCACGGGGAGCCAAATGGTACGAAGGGGCATTAGGAAGAGCAACACCAGGAAGGAGGTTGATAGAATGCTCAATAGGACACTGAGGTGGAAGGTCTTTCGAAGGGGAAAACACATCAGAAAATTGAGAGAGAACAACAGACAAATCAAGTGCAATGGACTCGGGTGTCTGATCTGGCTTAATAGGGCACATGAAGCATAAGGAGAGGGATTTAGTGAAGCTTACTTGGTGGACAACAGCTTGGCCAACGAGCAGAGGAGGAGCTTTCAGCGATGAAGAGGTAAGAACATAAGTTCGACCATCTTGTTGGAGGTGATACTGATGGGTGCGAGCATGATAGATGGCATCATGTTGTTCCTAGTATAGGATGTGCCCAGAAGAAGATCCACACAATCCAATGGAGACACATCACAAAGGACAAAATCACGAAAAGGTCCAATGGCAAAGGTGTCGACACAATGTTGTGTGACCATGAGACGAGGTCCGTCCTTATCAAGGATATAGTATGCTACAAAGCGCTTGACAAAGAGCTTCCCAAGTGCCAATAGGAGTAGAATATGAGGCAGATCCCTGCAAATTCACAATGATTTGAATCCCAATGGGTAGAGCATACCATCAGGCCTCGACAACGCCTTCCATTTGTAAGCTAGCAATTCGAAGCTTCTCCTTGTCAGAGATGCCGTGACAAGTGCTGAAGTATGTAGATAGACTTCGATTTCAGGAATCCACAATGTCCCCATTGATTTGCCCAAAGAACTTAGGAAGTTGGAAGCGTGCATCCAGTTGCAAAGGAACTGGAGTTTGACGCTACAATCTNCCATTTGATCTGCAATACTGCAAAGAAAGCCAAAGAACATTCACAAAGAAACACAAAAACAACACAAGATATGAGTGAGCAAAATGAACCATTCATTTTATTTAGTAGAATAGGCAGCGTTTATATAGGATAGGATGAACATACAATGGTTCTGATAAAAAGTAGATCAATTCTAACTAACCAACAACTAGAAAAGGTCCTAAACCCTAATGACTATCTTAGTTGACCAGTTCCTGGTCCTTTGGACTTGTGCCCAACCTCCCAAGTAGATATGCGCTCCATTTGGCCTTTGTGGTGAAGTGCGCTGCATTTGGAAGGAGGTGCAGCTTTGTGGTAGCACCACCATGGTTTGCCTTGAGATGTGTGCTCTCCTCCTTGGGGAGTGCGCCTCCCAGCCTACCCATTATAACTCTTTCAAGGGTATATGAAAGCAGAGGAATCACTATCAAACATGTAGAGGGATAAATAGGGTGTAAGGCACCTACTTCCTATTTGAATTAGGCAAAACAATTATGGTATAAGCCATGGAAGAAACAATGGATATGAGTGTTGATCTCCACCTCTAATAGGGGATAGATGTGGACGGTTATGTAGTCTACTGAGAAACTGGATGGGTTGGAGTAGGCACTCACATGAAAACAATGAAAAAATGATGAATACTAAATATAGGGATACCACATTTGCCTCAAGGAACTGAGATGTCATTGAACTGAATTGAAGTGTGTACTTGACGCCAAAGATTTGTGTTGTTGTAACACTAGTATAGAATTATCTTGTTGTTCTTGCGTTTGTTCATGGCTGGGAGTTTCTTTGTGAATCTAATTGCCTATGAGGAGGTTATTGAGCAAATGTTTGTGGAATTCCTGAACCAGTGGCAAGTTTAGTCTATTATCATATATCAATGGAAAACAATAAAAAGAAAGACACTGCTAGAGTTAAAAGAGCTACCTATTGGACCAATAGGTGGTTTGATTCCCAGAGGATTCTTTTTATTGGTCTAGCTTCGGCTAAACTATACATAGTTTCAATGTCATAAACTTCCCTGGAAGCCCAAAACTGCAACATATTTTGCAGGCAAGATTAGTTTGCATATCTATTTTGAGGATTGTGATAGATCCTTGCAAGCATAGATCCCAACACAAGCATAAGCCTCAAGGTGAAAAAGGAGATAAAGCAAGGGGGTTCTTTTTATTGGTTTAGCTCCAACAAAACTATACATACTTTCAATGTCATAAATTTCTCGAACAACGCAAAACTGCAACATATTTTGCAGATGAGATTGGTGCATATCTATCTTCGGGATTGTGATCGATACTTGCAAGCATAGATCCCAACACAGGCATGAGCCTCAAGGTGACAAAGGAGATCAAACAAGAGCCTCATTGTTTAGCTCCTATGGATTGATAGGCAACTGCAGATCATTGATGAAACAAAACACAGTTAAAGTTAATACCAAAATTTGGGATTTTTCATGGATAAAATAGAATGAAATACAGATTCCCAAGTATTAATTTGAAGCAAAGCTAAAAAAATAAAATTCAAATCCCCACGTGTTAATCTGAAGCAAAGCTAAAGTGGCAGTCCACATATTAATACACATTGCACTAATCATCATAGCTTATTAATAAAGAAAACATCATTGGAAAACACCCAGAAATCCCACCAATTAAATTAACACAATTTGCAACAATTTCATATGTGAAGCATCCCTTCTAGAGAATATATCATGGATAGAGCCGACATTAAGGGCTAGAAGTCACATTATCATGTGGGGTGGTGGGATGGAAGAATCATAGCAAGTACATGTGAATAAGATGTTGAGAATGGAGATAAAGCAATGGCTTCACTCTCATGATGCATTTGTTGCTCAATTTCATCTCCTTGCTATCTAGTTAAAGATTGTTCAGTTTTAGTTGATCCATGTTGCTAGGTTTTTCTGAGGCTATTTCTTGCTAAGATATATCAATGTCGATGCCTGGGGGAACGAGAACATTATAAGCATGGAGGCTTGCACAAGTGGTCGTCAAAAGTGATCACCCTGAGGGAAAATATGCCTGCGAACGCTACCTAAAACCAACATGATCAAACAAGTTGAAAGACCATGCACCCTCATGATATGACGGTGATGGAACTTGACCCGAAGAGAAGGATCAGAAATAGGTCCTTTCGCCTTCTACCAGAATTAATGGCTAAAAGTTACATTATTGTGTGGAGTAGCAAGTTGGGAGAATCATGGCTAGTGCAAGTAAATGAGGTGTTGAGAATGGAGATAAAGCTATGGTTTCAATCTTGCGATATATTTGTTGCTTTAGTGGCTTGCTTTCATCTCCTTGTTGTCTAGTTAGCGACCCCGTTTCGTTTTAGATGGCCTATGTTACTAGGTTTTTTCGAGGCTTGGTCTCAAGGCAGGTAAGCACCTCCCTGGAATTCTTAACTTCAATGTTGTATGCAAACATCACACTTTCCATCATCCCTGCCCAAGTGGGATTGTTATCTTGATGCACAAAATCTTGTTCACTCTCAATTGTTAAGAGGCTAGACTCAAATTGTTTTTGATCAATGAGTGCATTTCTTGGCTAATGGTGAATGTTTTTTTAGCTTCAATTCTTGATCTAAGCTCCCTGTGGTACCTAGACTATGATGTAATTTTGGTTTAAGCTTCAATCTTGTACCACTTTGTTTCTTTCCTAAATACTTTATTAGAAAAAGGTAAAGGTGCTGATCCAGATGGATATTGGTGGCCACCCACCTATTCCAACTGGCTCCTCGTGTCCATTTTTATTCAGCACGTCTTTCTGTACTATTTTATAAGTGTGAGTTCTACACTTTCGGGGTTGTCTAAAGCCTCACACATTCTCCAGGTGGATACGGGTGGCCTCTCGCCTAATCCAACTGACCTATTTTGTATGTTTTCATATCAACACATCTTGTTGTACTTTCAAGGTTGTTTTGAGGCCCTAAACATTGTTTTTTTGACTCGCCACAGTTAGACTGTAGACGGAGTCAGAGTCTGACGACGAAATGTGTAGTTCTCTGAAAGACCTTTCCAACGGGCTATCACGCATCTAAAACGAAGATCGTATGCAAACGTTATGACCTTAGGAAGTTGAGGTACCAAATTACACCAACTTGCCCATAGGGCCCACATGACTTTTGGCGTTTCACCTTCTAGGGTTAGGTTTTTGGCATTCGTGAGTAATATGAAAAGGGCCTATGGAGCCTCATTGGAATCGATTCTGCTCAGACGGATGCACGTAGCAGCCACATCTCTTCTTATAGATAACTATCACCATTCGAGCAAGTTTCAGTTCTGCAGTTTTACAATTTCAGCCTATTTCATTATTTAATAGAAGATATTGTTCACTGAATATTTGTGTTATTCTTCCTATCTCTATGTTTATGGTATTCGGACTATAATCAATTCGTTCCACTCCTAAATCTGGATCAGTGGTATCAGAGCGACTTGCTTTTCTTTGTGCATGTCCTCGACAAGGTCTGGGTACAAGAAGTTGGGACTCGAACCAATCGAGCCATTACCAGATCGGTCGCGCCGAACCTGACAACAACCCATGGGAGACAAAAAGAAAGATGATGGAGCAGGAAATCCTATTAAAATGTTGCTCAAGGAAGCCCTCGTGTGACAAAGGAACAAAATGATGGACAACTTCACGTTGATCCTTCGACGGTTTCCCACGGGAGAAGCATCTTCATCAGGTAGGCATGCAACCCCCTTCAAGGTACAAGTAAATTTTGATATTCCATTATTTGAAGGACTGATAGATGTGGGGATGTTGTAGATAAATGGTTAAATCTGCTCGAAGGATATTTTTCGGTCCAAAATTTTTCCAATCGGAAAAAGATCACTTTTGCACTCCTCAAGGTCGTTCCTCATGTTAAAGACTGGTAGGATACCTACTCTGAGCAAAAGATCATGGAGGAATCTGCAATTTTTATGGTGGCCCCTACATGGGATTCCTTTCGAGATGCCATTAAAGAACAATACTACCTTATTGGAAGCTACGAGGACCAGTACACCAGATGGACCACCCTACATCAAGAAAGGGACCAGACAGTACCAGACTTTAGTAATATTTTCCATACCCTCTGCACCAAATTGGGTATCAAATATTCTTAGTGTCATCTGGTGCTCAAATACCATGACTGTTTGCATAGATACATTCAAACAAAAATGGAGTTCCTGGACATCGCCTCATTGGGCACAGTTTATAGATACGCTGTCAAGATCGAGCAAAAATTTAAGAAGAAACGACGAGAGTTTGGATCTACAAATCCCTCACAGTCAAAGCAGGGCAAAGGCAACCCCAACCCACACAGCAGGGGACCAAGTCGCGATGGCCGCCCTCAGGACAGTCCGTCCAAGCCGCAACACAAGAAGGGCAACGAGAAGACGAAGAAGGACACGGGAAAATGGTGCGAGTACCATAAAAGTCCTTGGCACAACACCGACGAATGTTGCTCCAAGTAGTCCCTCGTGGCCGAGCTGAAGGCTTCTGAGTCAGAGGCTGATTCTGATTCTGAGCCAAATCCTGAAGGAGGGAAGCAGATTATCGATGTTGAACCCAGTGCCACAATCGCTACCACCAAAGTCCGACCAAGCGAACTAGAAGAACCAGAGGAAGGGGAATGCCTCTTTCACTCGTAGATGTGGGTCAAGAGGGCTTCGATTCACTTCATTATTGACAACGGTAGTCAGAAGAACCTGATTTCAGCAGATGTCATAAAACGGCTGAACCTGCCAACGACACCGCACCCACAACCCTACACCATTAGTTGGCTTCGTCAAGGAAGAGATCTCCGTGTCATCCAATAGTGTCGTCTGTCCTACGACATCAAGCCTTTCAAAGATGAGGTACTGTGTGATATTGCTCCCCTTGAAGTTTGTGATGTTCTTTTAGGACAACCATATTTGTGGAAGCGTCATGTTGTGTATGAGTCTAGACCTCATAGTGTTATAATTACTTTGGGTAAACAATTGTACATGATTCCAGAGGTGGCACCGCCTACTGCTATTTTTTTAATCTCTGCTAAGCAATGCAGTAAGGTCATTTCACAAACCGGAAAGTTCATCTTCTTTGTGATCCGTTCTCACAGTAAGCATAAGGTCGCCGCCACATCCGTGGCCTCTACACAACACCTCTCTTTGCAACAGAAGCAAGTTGACGAGATCGTGGAAGAATACAGAGACATCTTCGTCTCACCTACAAGGGTACCACCACACTGACAAGCAAAGCATCCAATTGATCTGGCCCTCGATGCACCTCTACCTAATGGACCAGTCTATCGACACTCGCTAATGGAGAATGACGAAATCGTTTGATCCAAGAGCTTCTTCAAAAGGGGCACATCAGACCCAACTCCTCCCCTTGCGAAAGCCTGATTGTACTGGTGCAGAAAAAGGACAAGACTTGGCGACTCTACATTGATTACAGAGCCTTAAACAAAATCACAGTCAGGAACCGCTATCCCATTCCCAGGATTGATGACCTTCTTGACCAACTTAAGGGGGCAAAGTTATTCGGTAAGATTGACCTGAAGTCTGGCTACTATCAGATTCCCATCGAACCAACGAATGTCTGGAAGACAACCTTCAAGTCTAAGGAAGGTCTCTACGAATGACTAGTCATGCCCTTTGGCTTAATAAATGAACCAACCACTTTCATGAGGTTGATGGACGATGTATTGAGACCCTTCACCAACTCCTTTATGGCAGTATATTTGGATGACATCCTCATCTTCAATAGAACGTGGGAGGAGCACATGTGGCATATTCAACAGGTTTTGAGCACTCTACGACAGCACAAGTTTTATGGCAACTTGGAAAAATGTTCTTTTGGCATGAACAGGGTCCAATACCAGGGCTACATTGTTGATGAGCATAGGGTACATTCTGATCCAGCTAAGATCCAAATCATCCGTGACTGGCCAGCCCCGACCACACTGACTGAGCTTTGAAGCTTCTTAGGACTCGCCAATTTTTACTGACGGTTCATGTTGGGATTCTCCCATATTGCCTGGGCCCTCATCCAGGTGACCAAGGGCGGTGGTAGGGCCACGCTCGTGTGGGGGAAGGAGCAACAACGAGCATTTGAAGATCTGAAACATTGTTTGTCCTCAGCTCTCGTACTCTCCTTGCCCGATCTACAACAACCATTCGAGATTGAGATTGATGCATCTGACTATGCTGTGGGCGTAGTTCTCACTTAGCACGAGCATCCGGTGGCATACCATAGTGAGACACTCTCCGATGTTGTCCGTAAATACCCCACCTATGACAAGGAAATGTATTCCATTGTACAAGCCTGTCGTCAGTGGAAACATTACATTCTGGGAACATAAACGATCATACACACTGATCATAAGCCTCTACAGTTCATACAGACACAGGGGAAATTGCAGAACGACCGCCATCATAAGTGGTCCACCTACTTGCAGCAGTTCCATCTCAACATCAAGTATAAGACAAGTATCTCCAATTGTGTCGTTGACTGCCTCAGTCGGCCTCCTGTGGCTGCACTTACCACTGTGCTCCATTCCTGTGGACATGAAACATCAGAGTGGCCCCAACTTTACCAACAAGATCCAGACTTCGCCACCACATATCAACTCTTGGGTACATGCGCCACTGTCACTGATTTTCACATGGGTACCTGGGCCATCTTTGTGTTCCTACAAGCGAGCGTGCGAAGCTGATTTGGGAAGCCCACTACATTCGGGTGGCAGGACATTTTGGCGTAGAGAAAACTGTGGCCGTCCTTCAAAAACATTTTTATTGGCCAAAACTTCGACTAGACGTCAACAAGTATATTAGATCTTGCACTGCCTGTGCCATTGCCAAGCCGACCATCAATAAGCAAGTCTTATACACCTCTCTGTCTATTCCTGAGAAGTCGTGGGAGTCCATCTCCATGGATTACATGTCTGGTTTGCTGACCACCAAGCACGGAAATGATTGCGTGTTTGTGGTCGTTGATTGGTTTTCGAAGATGACCATCCTCACAGCCTGTAAAAAGACTATCACAATGGCTGATACTGCCAAGCTCTTCTTTGAACAAGTTTGGGATACCACAAACCATCATCTTTGACTGAGATAGCAGGTTCCTCAACACTTTTTGGTCGAGTCTCTAGTCTCTGTTGGACACCAAGCTCACAAAATCCACTNTGTGCCATTGCCAAGCCGACCATCAATAAGCAAGTCTTATACACCTCTCTGTCTATTCCTGAGAAGTCGTGGGAGTCCATCTCCATGGATTACATGTCTGGTTTGCTGACCACCAAGCACGGAAATGATTGCGTGTTTGTGGTTGTTGATTGGTTTTCGAAGATGACCATCCTCACAGCCTGTAAAAAGACTGTCACAATGGCTGATACTGCCAAGCTCTTCTTTGAACAAGTTTGGGATACCACAGACCATCATCTCTGACCGAGATAGCAGGTTCCTCAACACTTTTTGGTCGAGTCTCAAGTCTCTGTTGGACACCAAGCTCACAAAATCCACTTCTTTCCACCCCCAAACTGATGGCCAAACCGAGGTCGTCAATCGGATGATTGTGCACATCCTACGCATGTACAACTCTAAGCATCCCCGCACATGGGACAAGAGTCTCCCATATGTCCAACACAGTTACAACAAAGCTCTCCATAGTTCCATCGGCCATAGACCATTTCAGGTGGGTCTGGGATTCCAACCCTTGGGACCCATTGACGTTGCACTTCCTCTTGCCACTGCACATACAAACTCTTCCCCTGATCAGTCTGCGGTCGACAAAGCCACCAGATTCATTGAGCGGATTCAACACATCCACCAATAGGTCCAAGAGATTTTGCAGAAATCCAATGCTAAGTACAAGCAACGCCATGATAAACTCAAGGTACCACACCAGTTTCAGGTTGGCGACAAAGTCTGGTTACATTTGCAGAAGGAGCGTCTCACCAGGCCCCATTGGAAGCTTCGACCACTTCGTTATGGGCCTTACACTATCACCAAGGCTATGGGTAACAATGCTTTTGAGCTCAACACTCCACCCTTCCTTGGTCTGCATCCAGTATTCAATGTGGACCTCCTTCGGCCATATTTCCCACCATTATTGGACACCTCTGAGATCGTCGAACAATTGACACCAATAGAACTCAACCCTGACTGCATGGAACAAGCATCCATTGATCAGATAGTGGACACACAGGTCAAGGGCACTCACCAGTAGCAGATCCAGCTTTATCGGGTTGTCAAGGCAGGGCAACTCCTACACAAAGGCAAGTGGCTCACCCAGGGCCAAATCCAACAGAAGTTTCCTTACCTGATGGGGGAACTCAATGCAATGGATACCATTGCTTCCTAAGAGGGGAGGACTGATCCAAATGGATATTAGTGGCCACCCACCTATTCCAACTGGCTCTTCGTGTCCATTTTTGTTCAGCACGTCTTTCTGTATTGTTTTATAAGTGTGAGTTCTACACTTCTGGGGTTGTTTGAAGCCTCACAATTCTCCAGGTGGATACGGGTGGTCTCTCGCCTAATCCAACGGACCTATTTTGTATGTTTTCTTATTAGCACATCTTGATGTACTTTCAGGGTTGTTTTGAGGCCCTAAACATTGTTTTTTTGACTCGTCAAGTCAAACTGTAAACAGAGTCAGAGTCTGACGACGAAATGTTTAGTTCTCTGAAAGACCTTTCCAATGGGCTATCACACGCCTAAAACTGAGGTTGTATGCAAAAGTTATGACCCTAGGAAGTTGAGGTACCAAATTACACCAACTTGCCCATAGGGCCCACATGACTTTTGGCGTTTCACCTTCTACGGTTAGGTTTTTGGATGTCTAGGGTTTTGGAATTCATATGTAATATGAAAAGGGCCTATGGAGCCTCATTGGAATCGCTCAGACGGATGCGCGTAGTAGCCACATCTCTTCTCAAGATAGCTACCACCATTCGAGCAAGTTTCAGTTTTGCATTTTTACAGTTTCAGCCTATTTCATTATTTAATAGAAGATATTGTTCACTGAATATTTGTGTTATTCTTCCTATCTCCGTGTTTATGGTATTCAGTCTATAATCAATTCGTTTCGCTCCTAAATCCGGATTAGGTGCACTTGGTAGGATAGGAGGAATGGCAGAAGGTAGTTGATCACTAGAGTATGCACACTGAGGCCCAATTGAAGTTGATTGAATATTGGCAGAATGATGTATATAAGATAAGGTTTGAAGGGAGTCCTGGAGTGATATTGAAGTCCAACCCTCTACAAACCCTCAACATACTACAACTAGATGCACTCTTTCCCAGCCTTCTATGGAGGCTTAATTTTTTTCTTCTTGTTGCTATATTGCATTACTAGGGTAAGTCCCTATCAAACATGCATTCCTCCATTAATAAGGCACTCTATCATAGAGCGATGGAGGGAATCCATGATGCTTTTGGCTCCTTCATCAAAGATGAATAGGTGAAATTTGAAGCAGAGAAGTGTACCCGGGGGATGGAGAAGAATCTAGTTAATATATGACATGCATGGAGCATGGTGTAGATATTATGGAGCTAAAAGGACAAATGTATCATGCTCTAAAGAAACTATAGGAATTGAATGATACAAGTAAGAAGTTTGCACCCTCTAGTGGTACAAAGAGCTCAAACCATCTCCCAATCGTAGATGAAGACTAGTATGGTCATAACCATGCTTGAATATTTTGTTTTGTTTCATCCATATATGCAAACTCTACTCAATTAGAGACAAATTTTGTTAATGCAAGGAGATTCTAGTTACCTTCCTTTACTTGCATTGCCTATAAATTTAAACAAATACACATGGTATGATAGTGTAGCAACAAATGAGTTAAATTACAATGCAATGGAACCATAAAATCATGTAGCAAAAAATTAGTAAATTCCCCTACACATAACTTTCCCCCCTCCACCTGTGGAATCTACATCAACCTTAAACACACAATATGGGTTGTTAAGGCCTGCTTTGATTGTCCCATCAATTGATGAACCCAAACAAAAACTATTCACAAAGATAATAAAAACATAAAACAAAGCAAACAAAATAACTAAGACAACAAACTACAAATTAGCATAGCCATACTCACAAATGAAAACAAAAATAACACCCATAGCACTAGAAAAACCAAAAAAACAACAATAGCGAACAACAACGAAAATAACAAAAAGAAAATAAACAAAGAGAACTAGCAAACACTCTACAACCCGAAAAAACATCCATGGCCAATCAAGGATACCCTGCACACCAAAATATTGATAAGCATTAAATAGAGACCAAAAATTCTTCTAATAAATATTAAATACACACCAAATATCTTATGAGAAATATGAAACAAGGACTGAAATTCTTACAAGTAAACTTACGCACAAGTACATCTTATACAAACAAAATAACTTATCATTAGCATAGCCATACTCACAAATGAAAAAACAAAAAACACCCATATCACTAGAAAAACCTAAAAAACAACAATAGCTAACAACAACAACGAAAATAACAAAAAGAAAACAAACAAAGAGAACTAGCAAACATGGACTCCACTCTAAAAACCGAAAAAACATCCATGGCCAACCAAGGACACCCTGCACACCAAAAAATTGATAAGCGTTAAATAGAGACCAAAAATTCTTCTAATAAATATTAAATACACACCAAATATCTTATGAGAAATATGAAACAAGGATTGAAATTCTTACAAGTAAACTTACGCACAAGTACATCTTATAGAAACACCAAAAATCATAAACCCTAAATAGGTAACAACAAAGGAGAACCAAAACATTTGAAACGAGGATTTCCCAACAGATCATAGAGTAATGCCCATTGGCATGAAGAATGCACCGACGATGTTTACTAGAAATGTGGTCGTTGCTTTTAAGAACTTCATGCATAAGTTTCTGGAGGTCTACTTGGATCATTGGATGATATTCAACCTACTCAAGGAGCACATGCAAGCATTGTGACTGACATTGGACAAACGCAAACAATTACAGATATTATTGAACTTTACATTACTGGGACATGTCGTTTGCCAAGAAGGATTTCTCGTCGATAAAGCAAAGATTGCAGCAATACTGGATATGTTGGCACCCTTTTCCTTCAAGGAATTGCACACAACTTTGGGACACATAGGGTACTATAGGTACTATAGAAGTTTCATAACATCAATCACCCAATCTATTTTGCTAGTGAAAAGTTATCAGACTGAGAGAAGAATTATAAGACCACAAAGTGTGAAGGATTGGTGATGGTCTATGCCCTACAAAAATTCAGACATTACTTATTCTGCAAGCCCTTCAAATTTTTTTCCGACCATTTAACACTTAAATATTTGGTCAACAAGTCAATGTTGGGGGGAATACATACTATTTCAAGAATTTGACTTTGAAGTAGTAATTAAACTCGAAAATCACAATGTTGAGCCGAAGAATCTCTCACGAATAGAGTTAGGGAAAACTGGAGAGAGTTTAGATGATAAGCTCCCTGATGCACAATTATTCAAAATCGAAGCAATGTCAGATCAACTTCCAGATATTGCAACCTACCTTAAAATAGATCAAGTACCGAACAGATATACTCAAACATAGCGCAAACAGTTGGTGACTCGCAACATCGATTACCAGTTGATCGCAGGGCACTTGTACAAGCTTGGCGCAGATGGAAGGAATCTTGTGCAGGTGCATATCAGAACACGAGCGTGACATGATCCTTTATGAGACACATGAAGGCATTGCAAGAGGACATAACTTCGAAAAAGCGACAATGTAGGAGGTTCTACGATCAGGGTTATTGTGGCAGTTAGTATTTGAAGATGCCAAAGCATACTGCAAGGGTTGCGATGTCCACCAAAGAATTGGGAAGCCTTGCAGAAGGGATGAAATGTCACCTATCTTGATCATAAGGGAAAACTGGAGAGAGTTTAGAAGATAAGCTCCCTGATGCACAATTATTCAAAATCGAAGCAATGTCAGATCAACTTCCAGATATTACAACCTACCTTAAAACATATCAAGTACCGAACATATATACTCAAACATAGCGCAAACAGTTGGTGACTCGCAACATCGATTACCAGTTGATCGCAGTGCACTTGTACAAGCTTGGCGCAGATGGAAGGAATCCTGTGCAGGTGCATATCAGAACATGAGCGTGGCATGATCCTTTATGAGACACATGAAGGCATTGCAAGAGGACATAACTTCGAAAAAGCGACAACGTAGGAGGTTCTACGATCAGGGTTATTGTGGTCGTCAGTATTTGAAGATGCCAAGGCATACTGCAAGGGTTGCGATGTCCACCAAAGAATTGGGAAGCCTTGCAGAAGGGATGAAATGTCACCTATCCTGATCATAGCGCTCTAGTTGTTCAACAGATGGGAAATTGATTTCATCGGTCCCATCAAACCCCCCCATGTGCAAAATTGATGCACTATATATTATTACCTCAAGGATTGCACTGTAGACACAACCTCGTGCATACGTGAGTCTTATTTTTTTATTTTTAGTACACAACTTTTGATATTTACTATGCATTACAGTTTATTAAGAAATGAACTCTCAAGCTTTCGTAATAAGAAAAGTTCATCATCCATTTTATGAAAGCTCATGAACTACAACAACAGTTTGAAGTCTTTACACTTCGTTCTCTGTTTATTTCAATACTCTATTTTCCATTGAATTCTCTGATTAATTGTTATGTTGTAAACTCCTATTAACCTTCACAAATTGGAAAATATTTCAAAGGCATCAACATTCACATTGAGAAAAAAATGTCACATGGGGTAAGAAAAGAACCAAAGAGAATGATCAACAAAGATGGATAAAGCATCAAATATCATCAAAGCAGGACTAGGAGGAATTCTCAGTGTTCCTTGGGCTGCACTATTTTCAGGTAAGAAAGAAGCGACTTATTTCCTCATTAGTCAAATGCATAGAAGAAGGCTTTGGCTTCATGACTATATCAGTATTAGCAAAAACATTATTTACACCTGACCATATTGGAAAACAATGGAGTGAAAGTTTGCTTTACATGTAAGAATAAGTCAACAACTATTTGCAAGTTAATGGGTGAAGAGACAATGCAAGAATTGAGAAGGCCATGGAATAATTTCTATTGGACATAAGATGAGTATGTGCATTGATCTAACATAACAACAAATTTACCAGAATATTACCCAATCTACTCCAAATTTTGCCTCAATCCCCTAAATGCAAGTAGTTCCACCTATGGAAAAGAACAAAAGGACTTCAAATTCATAAAAAAAAACTACGACACCTCAAAAATTGAAAATTTAAATCTCTATATGTAAACCTCACAATTCCTTAAAAACTCAAAAAATAGTCCCTAGACATAACTTTTAGAAAGCTTAACAACTTGCGAGACCGTTACCTCACAAAAAATTGATTGATCAACAATTTCTTTAGTGCATTTACCAAAATGACAAGGAAAAAAGTGATTATACAATTATGTGGTCCAACAAACCACTCTAGAACATATTGAGAGGAGTTGCCTAGAACTATACAACGTTTTAGCCTAGAACTATACAACGTTTTAGAAGTACCAAGGCATGTTGAGTCTTGAGTAACCATTTTTTCTAGAAAATTGGGGTGATCTACTCTAAAATAATCCCCATATCGCGGAATTGGGGTGAATGAAAGCAGCAAGCCCAATTTACACTAAATGAGGAGGGTGAAATCGCTATGAGGATTCCCCATTATTAGAAATTGAGGCGAATGAAAGGTTGCAACTCAAATTTCAAGGGCGAAAATTAATTTTTTTCCCTTCTACTTCATAAATAAGCGTGGACCAACCCTCTCATAATTTTTTTTTAAATAAATTGGGGGGCGAATGATAATAAAGGACTACAACACAGAATATTCGCCCAATCAAAATTTGGAACCCCCTAATTTTGCCCCTAAAATTTTCCTTAATCAAGTCCAACAAAAATCATTAGAGATTAAACATTGCCATGTCAAAGCACCTTAACGAAGGCAGGCTAAGTTTAAAGGATGAACTAGAATGGATCTACAAACATAAACATGAAGGAAATAGGGGAAACGAAAAATCACATAATCCTGAACACTTGTTGAGGTTCAGTTACACTATTTGGGCACCCAAAATATCTGAAGGATTACAGAGGGAAACTGTTCCTCCCTGGATCTATAGAGCGAGGGCATGATTACCCCCAAGGCTGTCTATGCATGATAGTAAATCCAAGGTCAAAAATTTAGATGCATCTTGGAATAGATAACATGAGCTTGGATGGAAACAACTTTTTCTCCATAGAGGGGGTGAGAGATCAAACATGGTCATGGGGGCTCTATTCAGAATTAACAGGTTGTGCTCTATTTATTTCACCCACAACAATAAATTTCCTTTTGGTTGAGAACTTTAATCAATGCAATTGATAACCACAAATTGATTTCTTTTAGTTGGTGAATATTCCATGGTTTTGTTAAGAAATACAAGAGCAGTGATTTGAGTGATGATTATATATCGGCTTGAATATATCACTTTGTTTTTTTATCCATTGGACACGACCCCACACACAATTGGATTCCACATTGAATTGATTCTGTGGTCTGTACAATGTTGAATGTTCTATTCCCAAACACTCTATACAGTGCAGTCTTGCCTACCACATCTCCTTCACATTTCATGGATCCTTCAAATTTTCCATGCTCATCCCTTGATGCTGACAATTAAAAAAGTGAGGTTCCTTTGAGGGATTTGAAGAGAATAGGTGACAACTTCAAATAATCTGGTAGTAGATGAATTATCAACTAAGAAAAGAGTAAATTGATATAGTTGTCTTGTTCTAAGAAGAGGAAAATTTTACTTAAATTTGCCCATTCTTAATGAATTGGAATCATATGAAAGCATACAGGTCACCCAAGTTTATATTGGTTTATTCAAATTATCCTTCCTCAATAGATCCAAACGTGACTTGCATGATGAAGATGCATCAAAATAGGTTTCTGGCATGAATGCAAGAGCTGTGAGAAAATAATAGATAGTGGAAAAATTAAGCATCATATCACCTATGTATGTTTGACCACTCCAGACCAAAGAGAAACAATGTACTTGTCTTATTCTAGATAGACATAATTGAGGACCATAACATACATCCATGCCATAATAAAACATAAATAGGTCAATGTTGTTAACCAAGATGTTAACCTCTTCCATATAGGTTTACTTTCCAGCATTTAAAAATTCAAAACAAGATGTTAACCTCTTCCATATAGGTTTTTTGATCTCCATTGGTGTTGACCTTAGGTGTTGATAAAGGGGCAAAATGATATAATAATGTAGATTGTATTAATGTATATTCATATAAGCAAACAGACAAGTGACTCTACTTATGGATTACAATTTTTCATTTTTAGCAATATTTATATATTTAAATTAGGTACAAAATGTAGTAAAGCATCATAAAATTCGACATTACAGAATAGTTGAATTCTATATTAGATTTAAAAACTTCAAGCACATTGAGAATGTCATAGAAAGATCAAAACTATAATACCATGTTTTAGTTGATGCTTTAATAGTGTATTTACATATAAACTATTGTCAAAAAGTATTTTGAAGAGTTGAGTTGCACATTTCTCTGGAAAGTCAAAATATACATCTGAGATTATTTTGATAGAGACTGACAGAATATGAACATTTTTTCTCATCAAATATTTGCAATGGAAGAGGGAAGGAAATCATTGATTGTCATTTTAAAGCATGGTATACATCTTTGCCTATGAAACAAGAAGAAAAATGAAAAGTTACAACAGACCTCCATATTTGTATCGGTGAAATAAACCTTATGATAATCTGGAGAAGGGGCAATGCTATTGCTAGATATAGAAAGAAATGTGTTCAAATATGTCTCTGCTATATGTAGGGTCTACAACTTCGCCGCTTCCAAAACCCTTAAACTAAAATCCAAGGACTTCTGTGTTCATAAAATCTGAGAGTAGGTCCTTCACATGGATGGATAAAAGGCTTATAATATAAGTTTCCAGTGGCAGATTCAGTGCATATAACCTTAACCTCCAATTGCATAGAAATGCAACTGGAAGATATATGAATTCTGATATTCAGAAAAAAAACTTTTGCCAACAAATAGAGTCAACTGGAATTTCAATTTTTTCATAGTAAACCTCTAATTCAGCAAGTGAACTTTCATCTTTCATCAGTGCTTCATGAAGACCAGTTTAATTTTGTTAACATATGAAGATATCAAACATAGGGAACCCGGAAATGATGTTCCATTTCATTACTACATTTATGTTCTTTTTTCTTTTACCAGAATCCAACTCAGAAAGATCATGGGAAGATATTGATTCCATTCCATTTAAATATCTAGACATGAAACAGGCGTGACTGCAAAGTCTTTCATTGTTAGAAGAGCATATTTCTAACTTCACAATAGTGAGGCCCAACTGAATGAAGTTGTTACCTAGAAAAGGCAAAAAAAATTACAGCAGTATAAATTGGTGCAATACTAAAATCATCACAGTTTCTCACATTGACATTGGAGGTATCGATTTTTCAGTCGATGTGACCACCACCAGAGTGCAGATCATTTGCATCTTCATTATGACTGTCATGATCATCAATCTATTTCTTTTCTCTAGCCTCTATAGATGCATCAACAAAACAAGGTTTGAAAAGATTCCATTTTCGAAAGCGTTTTCTAAAGTTTGAAATCTGCACTATTTCTATCTTAGTGCATAAATTGTAATACATGAGAGACAATATGTGATGGAACTCGAGCCTTGTGAGGCCTTTTTTGATCTTTCCTGATAAAGATATTGTTAAGCACAACTTCTCTAACTCTTCCTATCATGTGATTGCATTTCACACCTGGTTATTTGCATGGATTGTCTTTGTCTTCATCCCATAACGCGAAGGATGACCTTGGGTCATGTAAATCTACCTTGAACACCATCAATACTAGTACGTTGTCATTTATCACAAGCAAACAGTGGTGTTGTCGCCCTAATGCACACTTGCAAACGTGAGCTAAGTCCGGCTCACTTAGTGTG
>SNQJ01S0031805.1:0-17895 GCA_010110895.2 Picea sitchensis
AGAAGGCCAGACCCATAAACAAATCCTGGAATATACAATCACCGAGGATGTTGCCGATCTTGTAGCAAAGAGAGTACAAGATCGTGCAACAGAGGATTTTGAAGAGGCTGAGAATGAGAACCAAAGAGGAATGATACAAAATGTGTTGACTGATATCAAGCAGGTCCTAGAGCAGATACAAGTAGAGCAGAGGCAAGAAAGGGGAACAGAGCCGATCCCCCGAGTGACAAAAGCAGAGGACAGGAGCGTAAAAAACAAATAAGACACTATCCAGACTGCAGCGCAAGCAAGTTCGAGATTCTAGATAACAACATAAATATTGCAGGTTGACAAGGCCACAACTTAGAAACAACTAAAAGACTTGGCATAGGTACAATTGGTACTAGATCAAATACAAACAAAGACACTGTACATATTGCAATTCAGTGTCGTGCAAGAAGTGCAATCGCGCACTAGAACAGACCTGGCAGAATTGAAAGCAACCACAAATGGAAAATATCCACTAGAGATAGTGGTAGAGTAGTTAAAATTGGAGATACATGAAGAAAAGCAATGCGTAGACAACTTAGAGAAGTTGAAGGAAGTATTCACAAGAATTCTAGACAGTGCGTAGGTATCCATGAGCAATGCATAAGAACAGATCCAAATCATCACGCAAACGCTCGAGGAATATAAGAAGGATATCGAGGAGCTTAAAGAAACATTAACCCCGACTACTCCTCCTAAAGTTATTGTTGAAATTAGGGAACAACATGAAGCCTTGCAAATGGAGATGGACAAGGCCACAACTTAGAAACAACTAAAAGACTTGGCATAGGTACAATTGGTACTAGATCAAATACAAACAAAGACACTGTACATATTGCAATTCAGTGTCGTGCAAGAAGTGCAATCGCGCACTAGAACAGACCTGCCAGAATTGAAAGCAACCACAAATGGAAAATATCCACTAGAGATAGTGGTAGAGTAGTTAAAATTGGAGATACATGAAGAAAAGCAATGCGTAGACAACTTAGAGAAGTTGAAGGAAGTATTCACAAGAATTCTAGACAGTGCGTAGGTATCCATGAGCAATGCATAAGAACAGATCCAAATCATCACGCAAACGCTCGAGGAATATAAGAAGGATATCGAGGAGCTTAAAGAAACATTAACCCCGACTACTCCTCCTAAAGTTATTGTTGAAATTAGGGAACAACATGAAGCCTTGCAAATGGAGATGATGGAGAAAGAAGCTAAAAAGGTCACACAATTGTTTGACAGGACCGCGCAAATATGGATGACGTTGGAGGAAGATGATAGAGTCCAAACAACAGACCAACAAGAGGAGGAATCAACACTGCAATCCATGAGTTGAAGCAACGACAAAAGTCCATGAGCATTACAGAGCGATTAAAGGGTGTGCAGGAGATGAAGACCCTACAAACATAATTGAAGACTGCACAGAATAACAAGCAAGCCAGGCAAGCCAGGCAAGCGCATAATAACTAGAGAAGGAAAAGACAAGAATGGATCAGGATCATGTTGATAGTGCAAAGTCTCTCAACATATTATAGTGTAGAGGATAGAAGAGCTCATCGGGAAAGTTGCTCAAGATAGAGCAAAAAGGCAAGAATTAGAAGGAAAAATTCATTATCTTGGCAGAGGATGTTCAGGGAGCGCGCATCATCTGAGTGGCTTGAGACGAGACACATTGGGGTCCTATTCGGCGTAGGACTATTTTGAGGAAAGACCTATTTTGAGGAAAGACCTAATTTTGGGAGCATGCACAACAAGTGGCAAGAAAGAAACATGAAAGAAGGAAAAGAAGCATGCAAGAGGAAAACCACGTATGAGGAGGCAGTGGAAAGCCCAACATTAGGGTTATGTTTTTTATAAGGATTGTAACGAATATAAGCCTGAAAAATAGTATAAATATGAATTTATGAGGTCTAGGTTGGCGGTTGGATCATTATTGGTTGTTGTTAATTGTGGTAATAAGGTCATAGCTGGCTGTGTTTACATTTTGAGGATTAGGTCACAGTTTGTGGAGCATGGTGTGATCTAGTTTTCCTCACAGAGGTTCCTTATCCTCATCATGATTGTATGATTGAATAGGTAATGCGCACAATGCCATATTTGCAGCGTAATAAATAAAAAGAGTAGAGAAGCCAAATCTGTGACGTAGTCTAAGAGGGGGGTGAACCACGTAAAACCTGTGTTCTATGCGATTTTTTATTGAATGCTTACTTTCTTTTAATGGTTAGTGTTATCATTGAAAAATCATCTGCAACACTGCACACAAATGGCTGAAGCAGCATCACCAAATGCCAACAAAATTAGTCCACCACATCACCAAATTCATCAAAAGGAAAAATATAATTGGCTCAAAAATCAAAGTGCACAGATTCAAAAAAGTAAGTGCACAATGCGCAGGCTTACCGCTGTCTCAGTGTGAAAATGCGACTGCTGGTGAGAAAAGCCACACAATTATATGAACGACACATTTATGGATCTTTTCGGCCACTCCACCATTTCTAGTCCGACCCCCAACACGGTTTTGACACCTCCATCTCTGAGAAAATATAGCTTGGATGGCTGGTCAAGGGCTAGAGGGTTCCCTAAAAGGTCCCTTGTTCATACTATGAACTAATTACATTTTTTCCATGAATGGATGTTATAAATATGTGCCATGGTTGTGCTAAGAAAATAATATCTTCAAGGTACTATTATGTTGCAAGAATACTTCTTTGAGAATCCTCTTTTCTTTGAAGCCTCAAGAACCATTGCAATAGGCCATTCCACTCGCCTTTTGAGGGAATAGGCATTGCATTTCTTTCACCATTTCCATTTATTCCATTGTATGAAGAGAAGATCTCTAAATTAGGGAACTCAATAGCTCTCCCAGGAGAAAGAGGGGACTCATATATAAGTCCATGCCTTTCTCTACGGTGTTTATCCTATCAATCTATTGATCCATAGGTAGCTATATGTTGGTCATTTTTTTATTTTCACGGTTCTAGTTTCTCAAGATTCTCTTAACATTTATTTCTTAGTTGTTTTTAGTTGTATTTCTTTGTTTTCATGTGCATTTGGTTTATCTAATCAATTCACAAACTTCTGTCTTGTTTAGCTGGCTTAACTACGCATGCAAGTGTTGTGTTTTTTCTCACCCAAGTGACAAAACCAACACAACATATTGACAACCATACTGGGGATCGGTATAATATTCCTCCCTATTTAAGTCTTGAGAGAACTTCATTTTGTTTGTTTGGACATGCAGGTACCAAAATCGGCCTCTAGCCCAACCTTCCAAAGTCAAAATTCAGATTAAGAAGGAGTATTTCACTTGAAAATTTATTCCCTAACGCATGATAGGAAGTGCATAGCTTTCAAGGCCCACAGACATGCACTCTTCATAATGTGCGTGAAACAAGCTTCAATACTCTGTGCATTGTGCGCCCTCTTATGTGCCTTTTCCATATTAAAACTGTGGCCCGTGCATAAGTTCAGTTTTTCAAAATTGTAAGGCTTTTTATGCATCGATTTGAGGGCCCCCAACCTTCAGATTTTTATTTTCCTGCACTTTGTAAGGCAACTACACTCCACTTAGAGTCCTTTCTCATAAGAAAGGATAGCTAACATAGGCACATAGGGGTAAAAAGAATCACTATTCTCCTTTTGCTTTGTTTTCACATGGATTGCCCCATTTGGATTTTAAAATTTTAAGTTGAAGCTTCACTTTCATACAATACAAATTAAATTAAACACTATAAGTTAATTTTAACTCCTCAAGCATGCTCTTCCCTGCAATTCTAGTGTGATCTGCTGACACACCTACCACACTTAGAGGTGAATTTATAAATTCTTTTTCCCAAAAACTGCCCTCTTGCACAAAAACTCATCAATTAGCATTCAACATTTATTCATTACCCATTGTTTTCATTTATAACCAGTTAGATGTGAGCACATATCAACAACATATATCAACAATATATCATCAACAAGTCATCACCAATGAACACAAAGAACACAAGATGCATGTACACTTTTCTTTTTATTACGGACTACAATCCTTGGGGTTTATCAGCAACAACTGAATAGGAGTAATAACTCACAAGAAGTTAGTTCAATCCTATATGCAAGACTCATCTTGCATTCTCAAAGATCAATCGAGATGAGGCAACAATCCTCAACATATATCAATCACTCATAAACAAGAGCATCAACCATGCACCAACTGGTACATAAACTGCGCATCAACCATGTACCAACTGGTGAATCAACTCCGCAGACCATAAAAAGTGCATCCAACCATGTACCAAGTATATACCAATCATGTGTCAACCAATCATCAACAATGACTCAACAATATGTACCGGACATCATCAACTATACACCTCATGTATGCCAACTCATCAATCATTTGTCTCAAATCCACTAACATGTACCTCAACCAAAGCCCTCATCACTTTCATAATAAAAATATTGTAGCTCAAATAGACTCGTGTATCTGATCACATCTCGCAAACCTTCCTTAACTTTTAACAACAAGAGACTAGCATTTCATGAAACTTTTATTTAGTCTCATGCCTAGTTATGGATTAGTCAACAACCCTAACTTGAGGTAACTATAACCCTTGAACCTGTAATGTATAAAGATATGAAACTGATACACAATGTTCTTTTCAGTGTGTTTTATGCAATCACTCCAAGTGTCACTACTTGGAAACCTTCCCAGAAAAGGAGTTATAGAAAAAAATGCATACCTTATCAATTCTCGCTTATTCTAGAGCGCCCTTGTAGAGAGTGCCCTACACAAAATATTCCAATGACATGATCTAAAACTGTTACACAGAATACTAAAGAATTTACCAACTCTTACACACATTTTGTCTCACTAAATTTGGATCTGTTATGAAGATCGCTATGACTTGTTTACTCCAAATTGATTTTGACTAGTTTCAGATCGGCCAAACCTATTTCTTCAACAGGGTGTATCTACAAAATAAAAATGACCCACAAGACGAATTTTGAACCATAGATACTTGGATATGTTGTCTCACTCTTTCATAGAAATTTAGGATATGAATCATTATAGAAAAAAAGTTATAAAATGGTGAGATGGCTCTGAAAATAACATACCATAGAAAGCACCTTCAAAGAATTTATCCTTTCCTTGCATTTCGGCTTCTTTCTTTCACTTTCCTCAGAATTTCAGATAATATATCATTGGTAAACCTCAGATTACACATATAGATATTCAATATGCTCTCAAGTGTATTCAAATGAGAGAGCTCTCATTTTATTTATACTCTCCAGCTTCCTTAAAACATCTTCAGGTCACTTGGCCCCACTTTCCTTATTTTAGGTTGGGTCCATCACTTAATTTCTCCATTAAAATTATTATTGAAATAATATTTACCCATTTCTAGGTCAATTAACATATTTTCCTCATTTTAGGTTAACCATTCTTCATAAATAACTCTTCAGGATGGATGGAAAGGATGGATGGAATGGAGGACGGATGGACCGAGGATGGATGGATGGACGGAGATCGGATGGACGGATGGACGGAGCCCGGACGGACGGACGGACGGAGGGAGGACGGACGAATGGAATGGAGGAAGGAAGGAAGGATGGAAGGAGGAATGGAGAGAATGGCAATGGATGGACGATGGAAGGAATGGATGGAATGGAATGGACGGATGGAGGACGGAGGAATGGATGGAGGATGGAATGGATGGATGGATGGACAGGATGGATGGATGGATGGAATGGATGGATGGATGGACGGAATGGCAATGGAATGGATGGATGGATGGAGGAATGGAATGGATGGATGGAATGGATGGATGGAATGGATGGATGGAAGGAATGGATGGAATGGAATGGAAGGAATGGATGGATGGATGGAATGGAATGGAGGAATGGATGGAATGGAAATGGATGGATGGAAGGAAAGGATGGAATGGAATGGATGGATGAAATGGAGGGATGGAATGGAATGGATGGATGGAAGGATGGATGGATGGAAGATGGACGGAATGGAAAGATGGATGGATGGAATGGAAGAGGCATACTAAAGAATTTAACCTAACTGGCTACATTTTGTCTCACTGAATTTGGATCTGTTATGAAGACGTGCTATGACGTATTTGGCCCGTAACACTCTGATTTTGACTAGTTTCAGACTAACCACAAACCCTATTTTCAACGGTGTAACTCCAAAATAAAACGACCACAAGCTGGAATTTGAACCATAGATACTTGGATATGCTGTCTCACTTTCATAGAAATTTCAGGATCTGGAACATTATAGAAAAGAGAAATAAAATGGTGAGATGACCTGAAAATAACATACCATAGAAAGCACCTTCAAAAAGAATTTATCCTTCCTTGCATTTCGGCCTTCTTTTCTTCACTCTTCTCAGAATTTAGGCTAACATATCATTGGTAAACCTCAGACACATACATATAGATATTCAATATGCCCAAGTGTATCTCTCAAATGAGAGAGCCCTTTCCTCTTATTTTATACTCTCCAAGTAGCTTCCTACTTAAAACATCTTCGAGGTCACTTGGCCCCCACTTTCCTTATTTTGTGGGTTGGGTCCACTTCTAATTTCTCCATTAAAATTTTGACATTGAAATAATATTTTACTCCATTTCTAGGTCACTTGAACTATTTTCCTTATTTTTATAGGGTTAACCATTTTCCATAAATAACTCTTCTTGATTTTTCACCTTACTTTATCATTTCTTGATTTTGTCACTTCTCTTGGATTATTTAAATAATCCAATTCCTGAATAAATAATATTAACCCATTTCTGTGTCACATAACCTATTTTCCTTATTTTAGGTTAACCATTTTCCATAAATATTCTTCTGATTTTGTCACCTTATTTTTATCATTTCTTCTTTTTAGTCACTTTGACTTCTTGACTTTGGGGCTTCAAGCCTTCATGTGAGGGTCCTTCATCTTCATAAGGCCATAACTCTCAAAACCAGGAGGATTTATATGGCATTCCACATACCACCAGAAATGGTGATGACAAGCACTATCCATCTAGGATAGTTTCACCAACAATTTCTTGATCTTCATCTCAAGTATATTCCTCACACAAACATGGGTCCTCCAACCATTCTTCTAGGATAACTCAACTGTGAAGTGCCTCCCGTGGAGGGATTTCACCATAAGGGGACCACTGGGAGTTTCATCCATTTGTACACCTTTATCAATCATGATAAGACAATAATGAGGAGCATGGGCCTCCAACCATTCTTTCTAGGATAACTCAATCCCCAGCTCTTCCTTGAGGGCTTTCACCATAAGGGGACCACTTTTGATTTCATCCATTTGTTTACCTTTGCATTGATTGTTTCACTTGGACATAACATTCTCATCAAGGGAATCATAACACCAATTACTTGACATCAACCAATGACATCAATCAAAACCAAACATTTACATCACTTCCGACATATGATCCAACAATCTCTCCCAAGTAATCAAACCATTGGCATCAATGACAAAATCGGCCTAGCCCAACCTACCAAAGTCAAAATTCTGAGCTGAGGTAGGAGTATTTCACTTGAAAATTTATTCCCTAATGCATGATAGGAAGTGCATAGCTTTCAAGGCCCACAGACATGCACTATGTGCACTATGTGCTAAACAGGTCTCTTTACTCTACGCATTGTGTGCCCTATGTGTGACTGTCATAACTACATCCCATGCATAAGTTCAATTTTTTCAAATTGTAAGGGATTTTATGAATGATTTGAGGGCCCCTAACCTTCAGATTTTTATTTTCCTCGCGACTTTGTAAGGCAACTACACTCCACTTAGAATCCTTTCTCATAAGAAAGGATAGCTAACATAGTACATAGGGGCAAAAAGAATCACTATTCTCCTTCTTTTCTTTGTTTTCACATGGATGCATACCCATTTGGATTTTAAATTTTAAGTTGAAGTTACTAATTTTCATATACAATAAATTAAATTGGGATTATGTTAATTTTAACACTCTCAAGTATGCTCTTCTCTCCCCCTGCACCCTAGTGTGATCTTGGGAATCGGAAAGGTGGTTAAAAGGACATTTCATTTCTCTTAAAAAAATCTTTAGGAGAGGACAAAACCCCCCTAGGGTTCCTCTTAGATTTTGAAATCATCTTAAAGCTTTGTAAGGGCCCATACATGCCCACATGTTTTCAAACTTAGGATATTTTCTAAAAATATTTCTTAGTTTAGATCACAATCTAGGGAAGTTTACAGATCAAGTAACGGGCCCATACATGCCCACATGTCTACAATTCTAGGATAGTTTCAAATCTTTCTTAGTATAGACAACATTTTAGGGAGTTTAAAGGATTTGTAAGGACCCATATGTCCACATTGCTAGTTCTTTAGGGATTTAAATATTCCACAAGGTTGTACCAAAGACACATAGTAAACTAGGTAAGCAGATTTGTAAGGGCCACAAGAAGTCCACATGTTGCAATCTCACACTTAACTTATTAAAATTTTTGCACACTTTTCACTTTCTTGCACACAAAGCCACTCTTCACACACACATTTTCTATTAGAATAGTGGAGGTTGAAGTAGGATTTCTTCAAAGGAATTCCGAAATATCCAACTACTGCTTTGGAAATTATCCACACCAATTAATTCAAATGAGGTTGGTCCATGACCCCAATCTCTTAGCTCACCACATCTAAATTTTTTCTAAAAACACACTAAATTTTCCTCCACAGGAGGTGCCAAAATATTTTTTTTAGTCTAGGTATGATCTTGGGGGTAGGCATCCAAATAACCCCCTGTTATCAGGTTCTCACATTTTCAAACAATAGAAGTTGAGAAATAGGGAACTTTCAAAACCTCCAAGTAAAGTGTTCTTATACCATAATGTAGGGAGATACCCGTGAAGGGTCGAAGGCTGAGGTTTGGTTGTTCTGCGCATCCATCCTTGAGTCACCCAACTCTTGTGAGGGAATCCAACCCTTGACCCATTTCTGAGACCGTAAATATAAATTTTACACTTTGACCGAGGTACCTAGTGGCCAAACATAGGATATCCATCCAGGTGGTGGTTGTGGGATGCAATCACACATTGATCAGATTTTGTGTGGCTATTGGGAAATATCACCAGCTCTTTCGGGATATGCACCCTCTACCCCTCATTATAACCGATTACTTAAAACCTTCACTAGTTCCTCTTCTGGTGGCTTCAGAACCCACCGTTGAGTGTTATTGGAAGGGCTAGTGCTGAATTGAGAGGAAGGACGATAAGTATTTTAGGAAATGAGAATTTGTTTTTATTTGTTCCCCCACATAGACAAAGTCCACCTATCCACATGGTTGTTCATTTACAGTTGATTTATGTATGACGTTCATTTGATTACATACAATTGTGAGTTATACTATTTTGTGAAGGTAAACAATATACAAACCTCTTGTTCATTTATTTCTCTCTCGTCACCATTTGAACACATCCACTTTACTATTAAAAAACCATAGGGGAACCACAAAATCCCCGTCGTTCTAGATGCTTGTAGAATCTTCATCCTATTGTAGGAGGAGTCCCTAGTCTTACCAACTCACCGGCTCAACCATATCACACCCCCGTGAGTGCTACTATTTTGGGATCAACTTTACTTGGTTCCACTTTGATTGGGTCAAATACCCAAGGTCATCCATCTCTCAGTTCTCCTTCACAAGGAGGCGGGGGTCAAACTTCTTCCTAAGGAGGAAGTACAAACCCACCAAATCCCTCTTAAGGGACAAGTCCATCACCTAATCACACAATGGATGGAACTAATTCTCCACCAAATCTCCCTATGCCATACTTGGCATCCCTCAACATTCCCGATTTAACCAAACTCACGAATGATCCCATTTTACATGACCCCACATGGCCCAATATGCCTACAAAATTTCCTTGAGATATTCCAAAGTTTGAAGGAAAACCAGGGGAGGATCCTTCCAACCATGTTATGACCTTGTTATCGGACAAATCGGTAGGTGCAGAAACTAACAGATCTCTCTAGATCCACCTAGATCTAGAACAAAACAAGATAGGACACAACTCTTTCCCTAAGTTGTGGTCATTGAATCTACTAATAAGAATGAATGAGTGGCATACCTTTATATCATTTCCTTAGGTCTCTGTTGTTCCCGCTTCACTCCAGTGCTCTTGTCAAGTCAGGTCCAAGAAAACACAAACCAACCAAAGTGAAGATAACAAAGTATATTCAATGCCAACCTATGCATATGATCAAGGAGTTATGCTATAAAATAAGAGTGATTTTATGGGAAAGGGGCATGCCGCTGTATTATATTAAATGAAAGTAGAAGATACAACCAGATCGTCTTTATGTTGCAAGATTCCTTTCAGTGACCCTTGGTTCCAACACACACACTTGCTTTGCACTTGCATGAAGAAGATCCAATACCTCTTGATAGACCAAGTAGAGTCTTCAAGCTTCTGTCCAAGCAGGGTTCTTCACACAATTCTTTCACCAATTCTTCATTCAATCTTGCTTAACCTTTTCCATGAGAAACCTTTCAATATATAGGAGAAGGAGGGATGGCTACATGGATGAGGATGATCCCACCAAATTTGAGAAGTCAGTAGGATGCCAACCATGTGAATGCCAACTCATTTTATAGAAGATCCCCTTCTAGAACCTTCGTGACCTTTTCTCCTTTCCAAGCTTAAAAAAAAGTTCGCACTCTATCTATGGAGCACACTGCAAACAGTTCGCACCCTAAGTGTGGGTGGCCTGCAAGAATGAGGGATTTTCGCACCCTGTAACATAGGCAGCCTACGAACTCATCTTAAAAATATGTTTTTTGGAAGAAGACAACAATCACTTTTCATAGGCAAGAAGTCCTCGTGGGAGCCTAAATACGACAATGTAGAGACATCACTAGAGTGACCAAAATAATGTGTAACAAAATGCCCCCCAAAGCATGAGGCTAGAATCTGTGACAACCGAAATACTTTGTAAACTGCGTGTGTGTGTCAGAAACCGAGAGCACACCTAATCAGAAACCTGTAAACAATCAAGCATCTGCAGAATATAATACCAGTTCTGAGGTAGGCATTCCCATGCTCAGATCACAAATGAATGGAATCACACGCGTAAGTCATGACCACCAATCATACACCGTGGATCCATGCCGCCAAAATGCTACATAGCCACTAGGAATACACTGTGGATCTATGTGAGAAGACTTGAATTAAGACGACATAGCCACGTGACATACAAAGTGGATCTATGTGCCGACACAAATCCTACACACTCCATAGCAGCCTAGATAAAAAATATGAGACCCACGGTCTTCAATCCCATCACCTGAAAGTATGAATCTAGCCATGTGATTACATGTGTTGAAGTTGAACATGGTAGAAACCACTTGATTACCAGTCATTGATGAAAACCGTTAACAAGTGTGAGGGAAATCACCATTGATGTCAATGACTCCCAAGGTACCGAAGTACAATCCGAACGAATGAAAATGAATGAGCTGAAGTCAAGCACTCGACGGAATCTCTCGATCAGGGATCAATGATGTGAAACCCCTGTCGAAAGAGAAGAGACCTGCCATTAAGGCATGTAGTTTCCAAGGTACTAAATGATTTCTAAGTCTCATTTTTGGATAATGAGTTGAAGTCGATGGAACAAGACTCGTCACAGGAGGGCCTTGATGTATCCTCCATCAATGACACAAAATAATTAACAGATTTTGAGGATGAGACAAAGTATGAATATGAGTCGAAACGGACACAGGGAAGGCTGACATAGTAAGAATGGACAACTGCAGATGGCCGACTCAATAGAGGGCTCGTGTGAACTTCTCTTGAACATATGAACGACACGACCAAGGACTTGGAAGCACTGACTCAAAGACGACCCAAGATATGACCTCGTAGCAAGTCGAACGAGAGACAAATGGGTTTCCCAACCCGGATTCAAATAACGAATAGGGGGTGTCATGTTCAAGAGCGACGCTTACTGCCATTAATATGAATACGAAAACACATCCCTTTCCCAAAATTTCCCCCACCATTTCTGGCGAGTACCTCTTTATTTTTACGCAAGCTTGAGGAGGATAGCATATGCTTGTTGATGTAAGCTCATCCTTTGGATGAGCCCCTCAGAGTATATTTAACGAACCCTAGGAAGGAGTGGTTCAGTCCCATTACGGGTCTGTCGATGTTTGTTTAATGAGTCCAAGGATAGAAAACTTGGGAGTTTTTCATGTTTTGAGAGTCTGAAAAACACTTAAAGAGAACTCTCCCAGTTCCTTTTTCGTAAATAAGTTTGAAGAGACCAAAAAAGTGATAAACTATCGCCCATCGAATGTTTTCTTCAAATACTTTAACGAGCATAAAAAGAACAAGATCGCTCGACAATCTTTTCGTTTTTATGGAGCGTGAAAAGAGATTAAAGGGTACTCCCTTAGGTTCATCGTTTTCGTGTTACCATAACAAGTACGAAAAGACGAGAAAAAATATACTCAGTTACGTTCTCATATATTTTCGAGCGTGAGAACGAACGAAGACTAAGCTCGAGGTTTTTCCTAAAAAACCCTAAAAAAGTAGCCGTACTTGCGACAAAAAGAAAAAAAACACCCGTACCCCCTCATTTGGATTTCGAAGTTGCTATATATGCAAAAAACCATACTCACAAGGCTATTAGGGAATTAGGTTTTATAAGCAAAGCAATAAAAATAATATAAAAAATCAATAAAAAATAGTAAAAAGTGAATAAATATGGGTAAAAAGGGCTTTTTACCATTTCCTTGTGATTTTGCCAAAAACTTGCCCAACACACCTCATTTTCCCCCAAATTTCTTTGCTCTACTGCGGGAGGCACAAGTGATCATTTGGAGAACCGTTTCAGCCAACGAGGTAAGCTCTTGATCCTTCAACTTTTTCATGGTTTAGTTTTAGTTTTATTGGCAATTTTTGAGTTTTTAAGTCCATTTTTAGGCCGCACCGTGCGCTCAAGCATTCTCGCAGGCGGGCTTTGTGGGACTTGCGAGAATCTCGCACTTTGCCAAAGGCTCACCTGCGAGGGCCAAAACATGGATTTTAAAGTTAAATTTTGCTCAATAAAAATTATGCAAAAGTTTGAAACAAGTTGCTGACTCTTCTCTCCTGGTTCTTGTACATGTGTTTGACCATCACAATGCTGGAGTGGTGAGAAAGAGAACATGAGGAGGATGATTCCATTGCTGGGAATAACCCAGGTACAGTCGCTACTCTCCAGGACTGTGGGCTATTGAAATTCTTCAGGATTCCGGGCATGAGAGCCCAACTCAGATTGTTGGAATACCTGGTCCACATGTGGGATGTGGACCAACAGTTATTTAACTTGGGAGTCCATACACTGACCCTAGATATCAAGGATATCTATTTTCTAACGGGGTTGTCATGGCATGGATACCATGCTACTTTGACCGTAGGCAAAGGCAACGGGCTCTCTATGAGTGAGTATTGTCGCCAGTATTGTGTTCCCGAGGCAGAGAGGAGCAAGGGTAAGGTTGCCATTTGGGGGGTCTAGGATTTTACCCTGCAAACCATCTTGTTCACTATCGCATGTATGGCTGGGAGCGTGGCTCCACACATGGATCTCCAGAGCTACTTCCAATATGGCATAGAGTGTACAGAGCCTCGGGTCTTCAACTCGTCGGATGCAGTTCTCCGTAGTATGAAAAGACAATTGACGAAGTGCAGAAAGGGTGACTTGAAGCAGTTTGGGTACGGACCACTTTTAGTGTCATTCTTCCTCGAGAGGGTCCCACTACTACGACTACAGGTTGATTGGGGTTTACTGGCCCCACATGATCCGAGGATGCTGAGGTGGTGCAACCTCATGGCTCGACACGTATCTGGGCCTATAATCAAGTACAATGATTCATTTTTTGTCTGGTTAAGGCCCCAAATGTTGATGATTGACGACTACGCATACGTTGGTTTGGATTTTCGAGGGGATTCGGATTTGGCCTTGCCTGAGGATGCTCAGTGGGGTGATTTAGGTAAGAAGTATACATTTTGTTCTTTTTAAATGTTTTTGCAAGTTTTATCATATGAAATGTTTTTATGTTTGTCCAAGAACTAATCAAAAAATCTCTTTTTGATGACACAGATGTGGGGCCATATCGACCTCCAGGAACCTCTCCTATTTAATGGCGAGGAGAGGCGGCTCAAGTGGTGAGATGGGATGCCGAAGACTACGAGGCAGTGGAACAGAACTTGGAGGGGTTGACTATTGGGGAGATCCCTAGACGTTACCAACGCCATACTGTGGGCGTGTCCGAGTCTATCAGTGGACTGCTTCATAGGGTAGCCCGAGCAGTTGTGTGTTATCATGAGCGTCATTCGTGACGCTATTTTGTAGAAGCTATGGGCTTCATATTTTGAGATTTTGGTCCTTGGACAAAAACATTTTGTAAAAACTTTTGATCGTTATATACATATATACGACTTCTACCGGCTTATTTTGTGTTATCTGATACATGTAATGTGTGATTGGTTTATAAATGGCCCAAATGTTTGTCTAACACATAGTTATCTAATGCATCAGTTAATGTATTTAGACATCTAGGAATGTGTTGATACTCATTATAATCAAAATAACGTTCCAAGAGGGGAATTCGTAAATATACCCGTAATAAAGTAAGACTTCGAATAACATAGAAATTACTTAGTTGTAGTACTACTAGCTGCGAATCGAGTCGTATAACCAGGTGGCGGATACCAAGCGAAATAACATCAATCAACAATTCAACGACGATGCTATATTCTGCAATATTATTGGTCGCATGACCAAGGAACACACCTCGCAGACTGATAAGTTCGTTTGTAGGTGCATAAATTGCCCATGCAGCAGAAGCAAGGTTCTGATTACTATGGCTAGCACCATCGGCGAAGCCAATGTGGGGTAGCGAAGACTTCGACATATGGAAACCAAGCACAACATAACATAAGCGGTTGAGGGTAGAGACCAAATAACGAAAAAACATACTATAGTGACACACAAAAAGTATGATACAATAAAATACAAGCACTCATGCACAGGTGATCTTAGGCATAGTACTTCTTTAAGTACAACCCATTTCTGGTTTCACTCAAAGGGATACCATTGTAGTCCACCAACTCGTAAGTTCCTTTCTCCAAAACTCGTTTGACGATATAAGGACCTCGCCACATAGCTTCAAATTTTCCGGCTCCTAGCATATCCCGATCTTGTTCGTAAAGGAGAACCAGATCACCTTCAAAGAAAACGCGTGGCCTGACATGTTTGTTGTATTGGGATTTGACACGTTTCTTCTGGGCTTATAGAACTAGGGTGGCATCGCGATGGGTTTCGTCTAATTGCATGAGATACAATAGACGTTCTTCTTCAGCAGAAGTGTTTGGGAGAAGTTTGACGACTAGTTTTAGGGAGGGTATCTCACATTCAATCGACAAGATGGATTCTAGACCATAAACTAACTGGAATGGTGTAAACTCGGTAGCAGACTTAACGGATGTCTGGTAAGCCCACAATGCTGAAAACAACATCATGTGCCAACTCATTTTGTGAATCCCTATCATTCGTCGAAGCATGGTAATGAGGACCTTGTTTATTGCTTCAACTTGGCCGTTGGCTTGTGGGTAATAGGGTGTTGAGTTTTCATGGTGAATACCCAACTTTTCAGTGAGTTTAGACATTATGAAGTTTCTAAAGTGGATACCGTGATCAGTAATGATAGCATGAGGAACACCAAAATGAGCAATGATGTGATTGAATATGAATAATACTGTAGTCCTTCCGGTATTGTCGAATGTTGGCATCTCCTCAGCCCATTTCGTAAAACAATCTACAGCTAAAATAATGTATCCATGCCCCCCGATCGAGTGAGGGTGACATGTCATGAAATCGATACCCCATTTTGCAAAAGGACCAATGAAGACCACAGGGTGTGATCGTATTTTATTGTTGTAGGTTTGGCAAGCGTGGCATTTTTGGACGACAATTATACAATCGTCGAATAAAGAAGGCCAAAAATACCCTACTCGTAAGATCTTCTGGGAAATAGCATACCCAGACATGTGACCACCATAGGCTCCAGAATGACAGTCATTGAGGGCTTTCCCGGCTTCGTCAAATGTGAGGTAGTGTCGAAAAATGGAGTTAATCCCACAACGATAAAGAGTATCACCGAGGATAATATACTAACGGGCTTGGTAGCGTATTCGACGACGGTCAGTGCTAGACAAATTGGGATGGAAAGTCTGGGTCTGGAGATATATAATGATATCTCCATACCAAAGGTCATCGGAACTAATCAGGAAAAGGGATTCATCGGGTAATGAATCAGCTGCTACATTTTCTGTCTCAGAGCAGGGAAGGTCGCATATCAACTCAACAAACACGACGGATTTCTTGGACTTAGCGCGTTCGAATTCTAAGTCAAACTTCTGGAGTATTATGATCCATTTGGAGTATTTCCCCCCTAGCAATTGGCGTGTAAGAATGTGATGCATAGGGTTGCAATTAGAAATTACTGTGGTCTTGCGAGAGAGGATATAGTGCCGGAAACGTTGAACAACTTGGATGGCTACCAAGGCCAGTTTTTCAACATGTAAATACTTGGTTTTGGTAGTCGTGAGACTCCGAATCAAGTAATAAATGACATGTTCATCATGAGAATCATCCTCCTGGATGAGAACCATAGCGATGGTATAGTCTGAGGCTGCAAGGTAAAGGAAATAATCCCGACTGTAATCAGGTGGGGAGAGTAGTGGGGTATGTGTCAAAGATAGTTTCAAAGCTTCAAAAGCTTTGTTGGCAGTGGTATCCCATATGAACTCAGAACCTTTCTTAAGCAGTCGCGTAAATCCAAGAGGTAGCTTAGCATAGTTTGGGATGAAACGATGGAGAAAGTTTCCTTTCCCTTGCAAACTTTGTAACTGGAGAAGTGAGGAAGGAGGAGGGAGATTGAGAATCGCCTCGACCTTCAAAGGATCTACCCTGATCCCTTGACGTGAAACAATAAAGCCTAGAAGTCGACCGGATTCTACGTAGAAACACATTTGTGGGGATTCAAGCGTATATGGTAAAATCGACATCGAAGAAAAATGGCGCGGAGGTGTATTGGATGATCTACACGGTGCATGGAATGAGCGGGTAAGTCATCGCGATATGGCTGCACAATGTGCTTTATATCATGGAAGGCGTAAGACATATCACGCTGAAAAGTTGTGCCGACATTCTTTAAACCGAATGGAAGTTTTCGATAGGCGAAAGTGCCCCAAGGACAAATAAAAGCGGTCTTGTGTTGGTCCGCGGGAACGATATTGATTTGATTATATTCGGAGAAACCATCCATCAGAGAGAAGATTTCACTTCCAGCACAATCGTCAATGATCTGGTCAACGAAGGGGGTAGGAAAGTTGTTTTTAGGACAAGCTTAGTTAATGTCCCTATAATCAACGCACATGCAGATCATGCCTTATTTCTTGTTGATCAGGACAAGATTGGAAACCCAGTAAGTTAGAGCCATAGGGTAAATAAAGCCAGCTTTGAGATTTTCTCAACTTCAAGCTTGATAACAGCCGCTTTACATGGGTGGATCAGACGAAGGGATTGTCGAACGGGTTTAGCATCTGGGTATGTCTTAATCTCAAGTATCATGATGTCGGGGTCAATACCCGACATTTCTTCATAGCTCCAGGCGAAGACGTCATGAAATTCTTGGAAAAGAGACTTGTAGGTGACAACTTTGTCATGGGAACACGAAGCTCCGATATCACATTTTCGACAATTGCAAGTTTTATGGATATGTCGAGGAGGATGGTGGGTGAGATGTTACTTAAGTTCCCTTCATAGAACAAATCATGTGTAGACTTGAGAA
>SNQJ01S0031805.1:49724-67203 GCA_010110895.2 Picea sitchensis
TTCCAATCAAATGGTTTGAGTTAATTTGTTTTCCCAATCACACGGTTTGTGGTCTTATTTGGCCTCTTTTTGAGGAAATTTCACTTTATCAAAGTTCTTTCTTATGTTTCAAGCTATGAATTTTCACCAAAATCTTGGGTTAAGACACATATTTGCTTATATATTGTTCGAAGGTTGAATAATTCTAGACTCTTGCTTAGCATTAGTTTCATTGTTTGTGTTAGCATTTTTTGTTACCTAGATTTATCCTAAGTTTCATAAACATAATGTTGTTGTGGTATCCAGCCGCATTGCATTGTCTAGTTGTAGCTTGCATGCAAGATGGAAACATGCATAGTTGATTTGTCCAGCTGTTGTAGTTTGCATGCAAGATCCCTCGCACTATTAAAGTGAGACGAACAAACAAGAAATAGAATCCCATCCTCTGCAACTGGAATCATGGCCTTTCATGTTCTAGCAAAAGAAATAGAATCTTGTCCTCTGCAATTCAAAGCATGCCCTTTCAAACATGCCCTTTCTTGTCCTAGCTACTTTTGCTAGGATTCTCCTCTTCCCACGACTCGCCTCTACTAGAATTTAACTGGAAAAACTAACATATGCTAGAATTTAACTGGTTGTCACAAAAAAATTCCAAGATGCTTCTCTTCCCATGATTCTCCTATACTCTTTGAGGAATTTAACTCACCTATGAAAGAATTTAACTTGTTTCCAAAGAAGTTTTTGTTCCCTAGATTTATCCTAAGTTTCATAAACATAATGTTGTTGTGGTATCCAGCCGCATTGCATTGTCTAGTTGTAGTTTGCATGCAAGATGGAAACCTACATAGTTGTGTTGTCCATCTGTTGTAGTTTGCATGCAAGATCCCTCACACTATTAAAGTGACAGGAGCAACCAAGAAATATAATCCTATCCTCTGCAACTGGAATCATGGCCTTTCATGTTCTAGCAAAAGAAATATAATCTTGTCCTATGCAATTGGAATCATGCCCTTTCCAACATGCCCTTTCCTCTCCTAGCCACTTTTGCTAGGATTCTCCTCTTCCCACAACTAGTCTATGCTAGAATTTAACCAAAAAAACTAGTCTATGCTAGAATTTAACTGGTTGTCAAAAAAAAATTCCAAGATGCTTCTCTTCCCATGATTCTCCTCTACTCTCTAATGAATTTAACTCACCTATGAAAGAATTTAACTTGTTGCCAAAGAATTTTTTGTTACCTAGATTTATCCTAAGTTACATAAACATAATGTTGTTGTGGTATTCAGCCGCATTGCATTGTCTAGTTGTAGTTTGCATTCAATATGGAAAACTGCATAGTTGGGTTGTCCAACTGTTGTAGCTTGCATGAAATATCCCTCACACTATTAAAGTGAGAGGAACGACCAAGAAATAGAATCCCATCCTCTACAACTGGAATCATGGCCTTTCATGTTCTAGCAAAAGAAATAGAATATTTCCCTCTGCAATTGGAAGCATGCCCTTTCCAACATGTCCTTTCCTGTCCTAGCCACTTTTGCTAGGATTCTCCTCTTTCCGCGACTCGCCTCTACTAGAATTTAACTGGAAAAACTAGCATATGCTAGAATTTAAGTGGTTGTCACAAATGTTTTCCAAGATGCTTCTCTTCCCATGATTCTCCTCAACTCTCTGAGGAATTTAACTTACCTATGAAAGAATTTAACTTGTTGCCAAATAATTTTTTGTTACCTAGATTTATCTTAAGATTCATAAACATAATGTTGTTGTGGTATCCAACTGCATTGCATTGCCTAGTTGTAGTTTGCATGCAAGATGGAAACCTGCATAGTTGTGTTGTCCAGCTGTTGTAGTTTGCATGCAAGATCCCTCGCACTATTAAAGTGAGAGGAACAAGCAAGAAATAGAATCCCATCCTCTGCAACTGGAATCATGGCCTTTCATGTTCTAGCAAAAGAAATAGAATCTTGTCCTCTGCAATTGGAAGCATGCCCTTTCCAACGTGCCCTTTCCTGTCCTATCTACTTTTGCTAGGATTCTCCTCTTCCCACGACTCGCCTCTACTAGAATTTAACTAGAAAAACTAGCCTATGCTAGAATTTAATTGGTTCTCACAAAAAATTTCCAAGATGCTTCTCTTCCCATGATTTTCCTCTACTCTTTGAGGAATTTAACTCACCTATGAAAGAATTTAACTTGTTGCCAAAGAATTTTTTGTTACCTAGATTTATCCTAAGTTTCATACACATAATGTTGTTGTGGTATCCAGCCGCATTGCATTGTCTAGTTGTAGTTTGCATGCAAGATGGAAACCTCCATATTTGTGTTGTCCAATTGTTGTAGTTTGCATGCAAGATCCCTCGCACTATTAAAGTGAGAGGAACAACCAAGAAATAGAATCTCATCCTCTGCAACTGGAATCATGGCCTTTAATGTTCTAGCAAAAGAAATAGAATCTTGTCCTCTGTAATTGGATGCATGCCCTTTCCTGTCCTATCTACTTTTGCTAGGATTCTCCTCTTCCCACGACTCGCCTCTACTAAAATTTAACTGGAAAAACTAGCCTATGCTAGAATTTAACTAGTTGTCACAATTTTTTTCCAAGATGCTTCTCTTGCCATGATTATCCTCTACTCTCTGAGGAATTTAACTCACCTATGAAATAATTTAACTTGTGGAGGAATAGTTCCTTACAGGCTCCTGTTATATAGATTAAGGCCAACTACGTGTAGTTTCGTTGGGTGGCAGCTGATACCTGAATTGCAGGCATGATTGGAAACATCCCAGTTGGCTAAGGCCTGGAAAGGATCATATGTGACAGAGGTTTTGAATGCTTCTAGCACTTCTACGTCCACCTATATTTGTTGCCTTTCCAAACTATTCTGATGATTTCTAATCACATGGTTGTTTGCGGAAACAGAGAAGATTATTATCATAAAGGCCATGAAGATCGACTATTTTGAAGCTGCCATCTCCTCTCGAGATCGATTACTGCATCTAAGGTGCATTCATTCGATATATGATATTTGCATATTTACAAGAGAGTGGTGAGAATAAATGTGGTAGTAAATCCTAAATATTGGGATATGCCTTTGCAATATAAATTTTAGAATATTCTATCGGGCCTACCTGGTTACATAGGGGACCATTGGAGGTACCAAATGGATGGTTAGTCAAACCATCTACACTACGTTCACACGGTGGGCAAGCTAGGGGAAGTGAGCGAGGAACAATTTCTGTTGGTGCCAATTTGAAAACAAGAGAAAATATTTTCCAACCTAAACTTTCCCAGTAGATGATAAAGATGTTGTTGGATTTTTTGTCATTAACTTTCGGTTGCATATAAAAAAGACAAGCTCTTTGTCAATCATAAACAATTGTAAGTGTTGTCAATTATAATCTATGGGAAATGAGCTAGAAGTGAGCAAGGAACAATTTTTGTTGGTACAATTTGGAAACAAGAGAAAATATTTTCCAACTTAAACTTTACCAGTAGATGATAAAGATGTTGTTGGATTTTGTGTCATTAATTTTTCGGTTGCATATAAAAAAGACAATCTCTTTACCAATCATAAACAATTGTAAGTATTGTCAATCATAATCTACGACAAGTGAGTCAGGAACATTTTTTGTTGGTACAATTTGGAAAGAAGAGAAAATATTTGCCCACCTAAACTTTACCAGTGGATAATAAAGATGTTGTTGGATTTTGTGTCGTCAACCTTTCTGTTGCATATAAAAAAGACAAACTCTTTGCCAATCATAAAGACTTGTAAGTGTTGTCAATCATAAACAATTACAAGTAAAAATGTATTTTCATTCTCTCCAAAATGTCACCCACAAACTTCAAAATCCAATCATAAACATATGTTAATATTTATTATTTCATTGTGTAGATATCAGATAATGTGAAATTTTAGTTGATATTACTTAACGATAATATTTCTATATAATAAGATTTTTATTTTTAAATTAGGGAAAAGTTCACAATACTTAGTTTTAGTTGGTACAATTTGGACGTGTAACAAGATTATTAAAGTAGGGAAAAGTTTACAATACTTAGTTTTAGTTGGTACAATTTGGACGTGTAACAAGATCATTAAAGTAAGGAAAAGTTCACAATACTTAGTTTTAGTTGGTACAATTTAGACGTGTAACAAGATCATTATGAGTAGAGAAAACTTGACAACCAAAAATACCAACCACTCATACTAGATGCCTTTGGGTATTGGGTCATTAACCTGTTTTGTTGCATAGGAAAAAGACAAGCTCTTTGCCAATCATAAACAATTTTAAGTCAAAAGGTAGTTTCACTTTATCACATATGTCCACCAAAAACTTTATAGCGGCAAAGAAGAGTTATCTAATTTCTACCATACTTAACCATCAACCTCATACATGAAACTAAGAATGTCGAACCTAATTATTAATTCTGAAAGCAATTGCCATATACGTTTTGTTGTACCTTGAAAGGGGACAAATTGACTAAAATATAACATTTAAATGTGAATACATGTAGTTGGGTACCGAAAATTATTCACATAGTCATAGGAATCATTGATCCAAAGGTTGTCACACTGAATTTCTTTACAATGTATACCTAATGTATACCTTGTCACAATGAATGTTGGTGGGAAAGTGACGTTCCCCTTTTTCCTTTTCTTGATCTTAAGGCATACACAAACCATAAAAAATGTGAGTCTGGATGAATTTGCAGTTGAATGATTAGGTATTGACAGATCGAGTCTGGAATCATAACACTTGTTAGTCTCTGCTTTAAGGAAGTAGGGACTATTCTAAACGGTTTTCAAATTTTGCAATAATCGGGCACACGAATCAAAGTGCTTAACCTAAGTTTCCATCTGTACGTATTTTGTCTTTCCAATCAAATGGTTTGAATTATTTTGTTTTCCCAATCACACGGTTTGTGGTCTTATTTGGCCTCGTTTCAAGGAAATTTCACTTTATCAAAGTTCTTTCTTATGTTTCAAGCTATGACTTTTCACCAAAATCTTGGGTTAAGACACATATTTACTTATGTATTATTTGAAGGTCGATTAATTCTAGACTCTTGCTTAGCATCAATTTTATTGTTTGTGTTAGCATTTTTTGTTACCTAGATTTATCCTAAGTTTCATAAACATAATGTTGTTGTGGTATCCAGCCGCATTGCATTGTCTAGTTGTAGTTTGCATGCAAGATGGAAACATGCATAGTTGTGTTGTCCAGTTGTTGTAGTTTGCAAGCAAGATCCCTCGCACTATTAAAGTGAGATGAACAACCAAGAAATAGAATCCCATCCTTTGCAACTGGAATCATGGCCTTTCATGTTCTAGCAAAATAAATAGAATCTTGTCCTCTGCAATTGGAAGCATGCCCTTTCTTGTCCTAGCTACTTTTGCTAGGATTCTCCTCTTCCCACGACTCGCCTCTACTAGAATTTAACTGGAAAACTAGCATATGCTAGAATTTAACTGGTTGTCACAAAAAATTTCTAAGATGCTTCTCTTCCCATGATTCTCCTATACTCTCTGAGGAATTTAACTCACCTATGAAAGAATTTAACTTGTTGCAAAAGAAGTTTTTGTTCCCTAGATTTATCCTAAGTTTCATAAACATAATGTTGTTGTGGTATCCAACCGCATTGCATTGTCTAGTTGTAGTTTGCATGCAATATGGAAACCTGCATAGTTGTGTTGTCCAGCTGTTGTAGTTTGCATGCAAGATCCCTCGCACTATTAAAGTGATAGGAACAACCAAGAAATATAATCCCATCCTCTGCAACTGGAATCATGGCCTTTCATGTTCTAGCAAAAGAAATAGAATCTTGTCCTCTGCAATTGGAAGCATGCCCTTTCCAACATGCCCTTTCCTATCCTAGGCACTTTTGCTAGGATTCCCCTCTTCCTACAACTCGCCTCTACTAGAATTTAACTGGAAAAACTAGTCTATGCTAGAATTTAACTGGTTGTCACAAAATATTTCCCAGATGATTCTCTTCCCATGATTCTCCTCTACTCTCTGAGGAATTTAACTCATCTATGAAAGAATTTTACTTGTTGCCAAAGAATTTTGTGTTACCTATATTTATCCTAAGTATCATAAACATAATGTTGTTGTGGTATCTATCCGCATTGCATTGTTTAGTTTTAGTTTGCATTCAATATGGAAAATTGCATAGTTGTGTTGTCCAGTTGTTGTAGTTTGTATGCAAGATCCCTCACACTATTAAAGTGAGAGGAACAACCAAGAAATAGAATCCCATCCTCTGCAACTAGAATCATGGCCTTTCATGTTCTAGCAAAAGAAATAGCATCTTGTCCTCTGCAATTGGAAGCATGCCCTTTCCAACATGTCATTTCCTGTCCTAGCCACTTTTGCTAGGATTCTCCTCTTGCCATGAYTCGCCTCTACTATAATTTAACTGGAAAAACTAGCATATGCTAGAATTTAACTGATTGYCACAAACGTTTTCCAAGATGCTTCTCTTCCCATGATTCTCCTCTACTCTCTGAGGAATTTAACTTACCTATGAAAGAATTTAACTTGTTACCAAAGAATTTTTTGTTACCTAKATTTATCCTACGTTTCATAAACATAATGTTGTTGTGGTATCCAACCGCATTGCATTGTCTAGTTGTAGTTTGCATGCAAGATGGAAACCTTCATAGTTGTGTTGTCYTGCTGTTGTAGTTTGCATGCAAGATCCCTCACACTATTAAAGTGAGAGGAACAAGCAAGAAATAGAATCCCATCCTCTGCAACTGGAATCATGGCCTTTCATGTTCTAGCAAAATAAATAGAATCTTGTCCTCTACAATTGGAAGCCTTCCCTTTCCAACATTCCCTTTCCTGTCCTAGCTACTTTTGCTAGGATTTTCCTCTTCCCACGACTCGCCTCTACTAGAATTTAACTGGAAAAACTAGCCTATGCTAGAATTTAATTGGTTGTCACAAATGTTTTCCAAGATGCTTCTCTTCCCATGATTTTCCTCTACTCTCTGAGGAATTTAACTCACCTATGAAAGAATTTAACTTGTTGCCAAATAATTTTTTGTTACCTAGATTTATCCTAAGTTTCATAAACATAATGTTGTTGTGGTATCCAACCGTATTGCATTGTCTAGTTGTAGTTTGCATGCAAGATGGAAACATGCATAGTTGTTTTGTCCAGTTGTTGTAGTTTGCATGCAAGATCCCTCGCACTATTAAAGTGAGGAACAACCAAGAAATAGAATCTCATCCTCTGCAACTGGAATCATGGCCTTTCATGTTCTATCAAAAGAAATATAATCTTGTCCTCTGTAATTGGAAGCATGCCCTTTCCTGTCCTATCTACTTTTGCTAGGATTATCCTCTTCCCACAACTCACCTCTACTAGAATTCAATTGGAAAAACTAGCCTATGCTAGAATTTAACTAGTTGTCACATTTTTTTTTCCAAGATGCTTCTCTTGCCATGATTCTCCTCTACTCTCTGAGGAATTTAACTCACCTATGAAATAATTTAACTTGTGGAGGAATAGTTCCTTGCAGGCTCTTGTTGTATAGATTAAGGCCAACTACGCGTAGTTTCGTTGGGTGGCAGCTGATACCTGAATTGCAGACATGATTGGCAACATCCCAGTTGGCTAAGGCCTGGAAAGGATCATATGTGACAGAGGTTTTGAATGCTTCTAGCGCTTCTACGTCCACCTATATTTGTTGCCTCTCYGRACTATTYTRATGATTTCTAATCGCATGGTTGTTTGTGAAAACAGAGAAGATTATTATCACAACAACCATGAGGATCGACTCTTTTGAAGTTGCCATCTCCTCTCGAGATCGATTACTGCGTCTAAGGTGCACTCATTCGATATATGATATTTTCATATTTAGAAGAGAGTGGTGAGAATAAATGTGGTAGTAAATCCTAAATATTGGGATATGCCTTTGTAATATAAATTTTAGAATATTCTATCAGGCCTACCTGGTTACGTAGGGGACCATTGGAGGTACCAAATGGATGGTTAGTCAAACCATCTACACCATGTTCACACGGTGGGCAAGCTAAGGGAAGTGAGCAAGGAACAATTTCTGTTGGTACAAATTTGAAAACAACAGAAAATATTTTCCAACCTAAACTTTACCAGTAGATGATAAAGATGTTGTTGGATTTTGTGTCATTAACTTTCGGTTGCATATAAAAAAGACAAGCTATTTGTCAATCATAAACAATTGTACGTGTTATCAATTATAATCTATGGGAAGTGAGCTAGAAGTGAGCAAGGAACAATTTTTGTTGGTACAATTTGGAAACAAGAGAAAATATTTTCCAACTTAAACTTTACCAGTAGATGATAAAGATGTTGTTGGATTTTGTGTCATTAATTTTTCGGTTGCATATAAAAAATACAAGCTCTTTACCAATCATAAACAATTGTAAGTATTGTCAATCATAATCTACGACAAGTGAGCCAGGAACATTTTTTGTTGGTACAATTTGGAAACAAGAGAAAATATTTGCCCACCTAAACTTTACCAGTAGATAATAAAGATGTTGTTGGATTTTGTGTCATCAACCTTTCTGTTGCATATAAAAAAGATAAACTTTTTTCCAATCATAAAGAGTTGTAAGTGTTGTCAATCATAAACAATTACAAGTAAAAATGTATTTTCATTCTCTCCAAAATGTCACCCGCAAACTTCAAAATCCAATCATAAACATATGTTAATATTTATTATTTCATCGTGTAGATATCAGATGATGTGAAATTTTAGTGGATATTCTTTAACGATAATATTTCTGTATAATAAGATTTTTGTTTTTAAAGTAGGGAAAAGTTCACAATACTTAGTTTTAGTTGGTACAATTTGGACGTGTAACAAGATTATTAAAGTAGGGAAAAGTTCACAATACTTAGTTTTAGTTGGTACAATTTGGACGTGTAACAAGATCATTAAAGTAGGGAAAAGTTCACAATACTTAGTTTTAGTTGGTACAATTTGGAAGTGTAACAAGATCAATATGAGTAGAGAAAACTTGACAACCAAAAATACCAACCACTCATACTTGATGCCTTTGGGTATTGGGTCATTAACCTATTTTGTTGCATAAGAAAAAGACAAGCTTTTTTCCAATCATAAACAATTTTAAGTCAAAAGGTAGTTTCACTTTACAACATATGTCCACCAAAAACTTTATAGCAACAAAGAAGAGTTATCTAATTTCTACCATACTTAACCATCAACCTCATACATGAAACTAAGAATGTCAAACCTAATTATTAATTCTGAAATCAATTGCCATATACGTTTTGTTGTACCTTGAAAGGGGACAAATTGACTAAAATATAACATTTAAATGTGAATACATGTAGTTGGGTACCAAAAATTATTCACATAGTCATAGGAATCATTGATCCAAAGGTTGTCACACTGAATTTCTTTACAATGTATAGCTTGTCACATTGAATGTTGTTGGGAAAGTGACATTCCCCTTTTTCTTGTTCTTGATCTTAAGGCATACACAAACTGTAAAAAATGTGAGTCTGGATGAATTTGCAATTGAATGATTAGGTCTCGACAAATTTAGTCTGGAATCGTAACACTTGCTAGTCTCTGCTTTAAGGAAGGAGGGACTATTATAAATGGTTTTCAAATTTTGAAATAATCGGGCACACAAATCAAAGTGCTTAACCTAAGTTTCCATCTGTACGTATTTTGTCTTTCCAATCAAATGGTTTGAGTTAATTTGTTTTCCCAATCACACGGTTCATGGTCTTATTTGGTCTCTTTTTGAGGAAATTTCACTTTATCAAAGTTCTTTCTTATGTTTGAAGCTTCGACTTTTCACCAAAATCTTGGGTTAAGACACATATTTGCTTATGTATTGTTCGAAGGTCGATTAATTCTAGACTCTTGCTTGCATTAATTTCATTGTTTGTTTTAGCAATTTTTTGTTACCTAGATTTATCCTAAGTTTCATAAACATAATGTTGTTGTGGTATCCAGACGCATTGCATTGTCTAGTTGTAGTTTGCATGCAAGATGGAAATATGCATAGTTGTGTTGTCCAGTTGTTGTAGTTTGCATGCAAGATCCCTCACACTATTAAAGTGAGAGGAACAACCAAAAAATAGAATCCCATCCTCTGCAACTAGAATCATGGCCTTTCATGTTCTAGCAAAATAAATAGAATCTTGTCCTCTGCAATTGGAAGCATGCCCTTTCCAACATGCCCTTTCCTGTCCTCGTTACTTTTGCTAGGATTCTCCTCTTCCCACGACTCGCCTCTACTAGAATTTAACTGGAAAAGCTAGCATATGCTAGAACTTAACTGGTTGTCACAAAATTTTTCCAAGATGCTTCTCTTCCAATGATTCTCCTCTACTCTCTGAGGAATTTAACTCACCTATGAAAGAATTTAACTTGTTGCCAAAGAAGTTTTTGTTACCTATATTTATCATAAGTTTCATAAACATAATGTTGTTGTGGTATCCATCCGCATTACATTGTCTAGTTGTAGTTTGCATGCAAGATGGAAACCTGCATAGTTGTGTTGTACAGTTGTTGTAGTTTGCATGCAAGATCCCTCGCACTATTAAAGTGAGAGGAACAACCAAGAAATAGAATCCCATGCTCTGCAACTGGAATCATGGCCTTTCATGTTCTAGCAAAAGAAATAGAATCTTGTCCTCTGTAATTAGAAGCATGCCCTGTCCAACATGCCCTTTTATGTCCTAGCCACTTTTGTTAGGATTCTCCTCTTCCCACGACTTGCCTCTACTAGAATTTAACTGGTTGTCACAAACTTTTTCCAAGATGCTTATCTTCCCATGATTCTCCTCTACTCTCTGAGGAATTTAACTCACCTATGAAAGAATTTAACTTGTTGCCAAAGAATTTTTTGTTGCCTAGATTTATCCTAAGTTTCATAAACATAATGTTGTTGTGGTATCCAGTTGCATTGCATTGTCTAGTTGTAGTTTGTATGCAAGATGGAAACTTGCATAGTTGTGTTGTCCAGCTGTTGTAGTTTGCATGTAAGATCCCTCGCACTATTAAAGTGAGAGCAACAACCAAGAAATAGAATCTCGTCCTCTGCAACTGGAATCATGGCCTTTCATGTTCTAGCAAAAGAAATAGAATATTTTCCTCTGCAATTGGAAGCATTCCCTTTCATGTCCTAACCACTTTTACTAGGATTATCCTCTTCCCACGACTCGCCTCTACTAGAATTTAACTGGAAAAACTAGCATATGCTAGAATTTAATTGGTTGTCACAAACTTTTTCTAAGATGCTTCTCTTCCCATGATTCTCCTCTACTCTCTGAGGAATTTAACTCACCTATGAAAGAATTTAACTTGTTGCCAAAGAATTTTTTGTTACCTAGATTTATCCTAAGTTTCATAAACATAATGTTCTTGTGGTATCCAGTCGCATTGCATTGTCTAGTTGTAGTTTGCATGTAAGATGGAAACCTGCATAGTTGTTTTGTCCAGCTGTTGTAGTTTGCATGCAAGATCCCTCGCACTATTAAAGTGAGAGGAACAACCAAGAAATAGAATCCCATCCTCTACAACTAGAATCATGGCCTTTCATGTTTTAGCAAAAGAAATAGAATCTTGTCCTCTGCAATTGGAAGCATGTCATTTCATGTCCTAGCTACTTTTGCTAGGATTATCCTCTTCCCACGACTCGCCTCTACTAGAATTTAATTGGAAAAACCAACCTATGCTAGAATTTAATTGGTCGTCACAAAATTTTTCCAAGATGCTTCTCTTCCCATGATTCTCCTCTATTCTTTGAGGAATTTAACTCACCTATGAAAGAATTTAAATTGTTGCCAAATAATTTTTTGTTACCTAGATTTATCCTAAGTTTCATAAACATAATGTTGTTGTGGTATCCAGCCGCATTGCATTGTCTAGTTGTAGTTTGCATGCAAGATGGAAACCTGCATAGTTGTGTTGTCCAGCTGTTGTAGTTTGCATGCAAGATCCCTCGCACTATTAAAGTGAGAGGAACAAGTAAGAAATAGAATCCCATCCTCTGCAACTGGAATCATGGCCTTTCATGTTCTAGCAAAAGAAATAGAATCTTGTCCTCTGTAATTGGAAGCATGCCCTTTCTAACATGCCCTTTCCTAACCTAGCTACTTTTTCTAGGATTATCCTCTTCCCACAACTTGCCTCGACTAGAATTTAACTGGAAAAACTAGCCTATGCTAGAATTTAACTAGTTGTCAGAAACTTTTTCCAATATGCTACTCTTTCCATGATTCTCCTCTACTCTCTGAGGAATTTAAGTCACCTATGAAAGAATTTAACTTATGGAGGAATAGTTCCTTGTAGGCTCTTGTTGTATAGATTAAGGTCAACTACACGTAGTTTCATTGGGTGGAAACTGATACCTGTCCAATTGCAGACATGATTGGCAACATCCCAGTTGGCTAAGGCCTAGAAAGGATCATATGTGATAGGGGTTTTGAATGCTTCTAGTGCTTCTATGTCCACCTCTATTTGCTGCCTCTCCCAACTATTTTGATGATTCTAATCACATGGTTGTTTTTGGAAACATAGAAGATTATTATCACAACGGCCATGAGGATCGACTCTTTTGAAGCTACCATCTCCTCTCCAGATCGATTACTGCATCTAAGGTGCACTCATTTGATATATGATATTTTCATATTTACAAGAGAGTGGTGAGAATAAATGTGGTAGTAAATTCTAAATATTGAGACATGCCTTTGTAGTATAAATTTTAGAATATTCTATCAGACCTACCTGGTTACGTAGGGGGCCATTGGAGGTACCAGATGGATGGTTAGTCAAACCATCTACACTATGTTCACATGGTGGGCAAGCTAGGGGAAGTGAGCGAGGAACAATTTCTGTTGGTACCAATTTGAAAACAAGAGAAAATATTTTCCAACCTAAACTTTACCAGTAGATGATAAAGATGTTGTTGGATTTTGTGTCATTAACTTTTGGTTGCATATAAAAAAGACATGCTCTTTGTCAATCATAAACAATTGTAAGTGTTCTCAATTATAATATATGGAAAGTGAGCGAGGAACAATTTTTGTTGGTACAATTTGGAAACAAAAGAAAATATTTTCCATCTAAAGTTTACCAGTAGATAATAAAGATGTTGTTAGATTTTGTGTCATTAATTTTTCGATTGCATATAAAAAAGATAAGCTCTTTACCAATCATAAAAAATTGTAAGTGTTGTCAATCATAATCTATGGGATGTGAGGCAGGAACAATTTTTGTTGGTATAATTTGGAAACAAAAGAAAATATTTGCCCACCTAAACTTTACCAGTAGATAATAAAGATGTTGTTGGATTTTGTGTCATCAACCTTTCGGTTGCATATAAAAAGACAAACTCTTTGACAATCATAAAGAGTTGTAAGTGTTGTCAATCATAAACAATTACAAGTAAAAAGGTACTTTCATTCTCTCCCAAATGTCATCCACAAACTTCATAATTCAATCATAAACATATGTTAATATTTATTATTTCATCTTGTAGATATTAGATAATCTAAAATTTTAGTTGATATTATTTAATGATAATATTTCTATATAATAAGATTTTTATTTTTAAATTAGGGAAAATTTCACAATACTTAGTTTTAGTTGGTACAATTTGGACGTATAACAAGATTATTAAAGTAGGGAAAAGTTCACAATACTAAGTTTTAGTTGGGACAATTTGGACGTGTAACAAGATCATTATGAGTAGAGAAAACTTGACAACCAAAAATACCAACCACTCATACTAGATGCCTTTGGGCATTGGGTCATTAAACTATTTTGTTGCATAGGAAAAAGACAAGCTCTTTGCCAATCATAAACAATTTTAAGTCAAAAGGTAGTTTCACTTTATCACAAATGTCCACCAAAAACTTTATAGCGAGAAAGAAGAGTTATGTAATTTCTACCATACTTAACCATCAACCTCATACATGAAACTAATAATGTCTAACCTAATTATTAATTCTGAAAGCAATTTCCATATATGTCTGGTTGTACCTTGAAAGGGGACATATTGACTGAAATATAACATTTAAATGTGAATACGTGTAGTTGGATACCGAAAATTATTCACATAGTCATAGGAAGCATTGATCCAAAGGTTGTCACACTAAATTCCTTATTCCTTTACAATGTATACCTTGTCACAATGATTGTTGTTGGGAAAGTGGTGTTCCTCTTTTTCTTGTTCTTGATCTTAAGGCATACACAAATCGTAAAAAAATGTGAGTCTGGACGAATTTGCGATTGAATGATTAGGTCTCAACGGATCGAGTCTGGAATCGTAACACTTTTTAGTCTTTGCCTTAAGGAAGTAGGTACTAATGTAAACAGTTTTCAAATTTTGCAATAATCGGGCACACGAACAAAAGTGCTTAACCTAAGTTTCCATTTGTGTGTATTTTGTCTTTCCAATCAAATGGTTTGAGTTAATTTGTTTTCCCAATCACACTGTTTGTCGTCTTATTTGGCCTCTTTTCGAGGAAATTTCACTTTATCAAAGTTCTTTCTTATGTTTCAAGCTACGGTTTTTCACCAAAATATTGGGTTAAGACGCATATTTGCTTATGTATTGTTTGAAGGTCGATTAATGCTAGACTCTTGCTTAACATTAATTTCACTGTTTGTGTTAGCAATTTTTGTAGCCTAGATTTATCCTAAGTTTCATAAACATAATGTTGTTGTGGTATCCAGCTGCATTGCGTTTTCTAGTTGTAGTTTGCATACAACATGGACACCCGCATAATTGTGTTGTCCAGTTGTTGTAGTTTTCATGCAAGATCCCTCGCACTATTAAAGTGAGAAGAACAACCAAGAAATAGAAGCCCATCCTTTGCAACTGGAATCATGGCCTTTCTTGTCCTAGCAAAAGAAATATAAGCTCGTCCTATGCAACTGGAAGCATGCCCTTTCCTGTCCTAGCTACTTTTGCTAGGATGATCCTCTTCCCACGACTCGCCTCTACTAGAATTTAACTATAAAAACTAACCTATGCTAGAATTTAACTGGTTGTCACAAACTCTTTCCAAGATTCTCCTCTTCGCATGATTCTCCTCTACTCTTTGAGGAATTTAACTCACCTATGAAATAATTTAACTTGTTGCCACAAACGTTTTCCAAGATGCTCCTCTTGGCACCACCCGCCTCTGTTAACTTGCTATCAATTTTTCTTTTCAGGATGCTCCTCTTGGCACTATCCGCCTCTTAAGAATTTATCTCGTTGTCACAAAACAATTTGGTTGTGGTCATGCCTTATTTCATGTTAAATCCATGTCCACCCCTCCATTGAAACCTTTGGTTACTGGAAATTCCTTCATCTTTCATTTATCGAGCCTATCCATTTGGTAATAGGCTTCACATGCATAGTCATTCCAATTCTGGGCTCATAGGCTCCAAGTTTTCCATTATTGAATTAAAGAAGAAATAAGGGAGCTTACAACTTTGATTTAAGGGTAGAAAGTGGTGCAAAAAGACAACCTTGAGCGTTTGGAAGTAGTACGTGGGGAAGCACCTTATTAACCAGAGGAAGTTCACAGTGTTTGAAAATATCTGAATGCAACCTATGACATATGAACTAGGCTAATTCCTACTGTAGTTAGAGCTTTTGTTTTGCTTCCATCATCCTCTTTGGTTGATTTAAACACCATTTTATGCACATTGAAATAATGGTTAGTGACATCTATATAGAATCTTCAAGTCATTAACACAAGAAAAGTCATTGCAAGAGGTTAAGACATGAGGTTATTTTTTAAGTATCTATTGGCACCACCTGCCTCTATTAAATCGCTATCACAAACTTTTTCCAAGATGCTCCTCTTGGCACTATCTACCTCTGTTAGAATTTATATCGTTGTCACAAAACAATTTGGTTGTGGTGGTGCCTTATTTCATGTTAAATCCATGTCTACCCCTCCATTGCAACCTTTGTTTACTAGAAATGCCTTCATCTTTCATTTATCGATCCTATCCATTTGGTAATAGGCTTCATATGCATAATCGCTCCAATTTCGAGCTCATGGGCTTTAGGTTTTCCATTATTGAATTAAAGTAGAAATAAGGAAGCTTACAACTTTGATTTCAAGGAAGAAACCAGTGCAAAAATCCAACCTTGAGCATTTGGAAGCAGTATGTGGGGCAAACACCTTATTGACCAGAGGAATTTTGCAATGTTTGACATATGAATGCAACCTCTGACAAAAGAACCAGGCTAGTTCCTGCTGCAGTTGGAGATTTTGTTCTACTTCCATAATCCTCCATGGTTGATTTAAACAACATTTTATGCACATTGAAATAATGGTTAGTGACATCTATATAGAATCTTTGAGTCATTAACACAAGAAAAGTCATTGCAAGAGGTTAACACATGAAATTAACCTCTACTATAATCCAACCAAACCAAATTACGTTAAGGACCTTTGGTGGCATTTTTCTATATTCCATTTTAATGTATGTTAATGCTTTATTTTTTAAGTATCTATTGGGACTTCAAAAAGAAAGCACATCATTGGGAAATTTATAGCCACAAACTTAAATAAAAATGGAGAACAAAAATGGAGAGGTGAAGCCATACATGAAAACTTGAATGTATGCAAGCTGTAGAGATTGTTAGGCTATAAATTGAGATGGGCGTGGCAATGATCTTAGTAGGGAGGGAAATTTCTTGGAATAACTGAGAGACCATAGCATAAGAGAAGACCAAATTTGTGTGACTAGTGATTTGGTAGAGCACTCATAATCTATTTTCTAGTCATGTCAAATGAGGTGCAAGGGGTGATCTATAGTATAGCATGATGCTATGTCCATCAAGCAAAAGTAACTCACCTAAAGCTGAAAGTCTAGGTGGTGGGAAGTGAACACTATTATATATTCATTCAGAACTAATTATAGANAGTCATGTCAAATGAGGTGCAAGGGGTGATCTATAGTATAGCATGATGCTATGTCCATCAAGCAAAAGTAACTCACCTAAAGCTGAAAGTCTAGGTGGTGGGAAGTGAACACTATTATATATTCATTCAGAACTAATTATAGATTTACACAATGACTATTAACTCCAACCATCATATGCCTATTCATTCACTCCTACGATACCAGGTATTGGATAATACGTGCCTATTGTGCTTTGCCCCCTACATAACTATTTACAATGTTACATAACTATGTTACATCAATGACAACCAATTACCAACACTAGTTTATTACATGTTGTAAATAGTTATGTCATTGAAAATAGTTATGTAACATTGTATCATTAAATTTTATATATATATATATATATAAAAAAAAAACAAATTAATAATAAATTATTAAAACATATAATCAACAAACATAAATTAATAGTAAGTTTTAAATTGTAGAAATAGAAAAAATGTTAAAACTTATATATATATTAATTATGATAAAAACTGAATATTCAATTGAAGCAACTATTTAAAAAATCAATAAAAAAAACCTATTCAATTTATTTGCACCTA